>JANIWQ010000036.1:0-82007 GCA_030555725.1 Pichia sp. yHMH446
TGCGTCGCACTTAGTCCTCACCGGTTGCTTATCTCGTCCAGGGACTGACTCCGTCTGCACAGCAAGCCACAGGCAGACTGCACAATGGATCAACGCTTCTCTCCGTCTTCCAGCTTTAGCTGCATCCTGTACACCCTGCACACCCTGCACACCCATCACCGCTGCTCTCCCGTCTCTGCACCTGCTACTGCTACAACCTGTGTGCGTTTTCTTTCTATTCCTGATTCCTTTTCTTCCCTTTACCCACATATATTGGCTGTCTGTCCTTTATCTCGCCTCTTCTCTCAACACTGTTACTGCCTCTGCTTCTAGGCGCCACATCTGCTCTATCTGTCAATGAAGTTTGGTACCGAGTTTGACGCTCGTTCTATCTCTCGCTGGAAGAACTACAACATCGACTACAACCTACTCAAAAACTACATCAGAGAGGCAACAACCTCTTTCGACGACTCAACTTCGTCATCTACTTCGTCATCGGCATCCTCATCATCTGCATCGTCATCTCCGCCTTCTACAGCAAACACAGACAGAAGTTCTTCTTCACAGCAGCTAAATTCCCACCAGAAAAAACTCTTGAAAAATTTGTACAAGAATTTTCAGGACCAAATCGACTTTGTTTCCCTCTTTGTCTTCTCAAAAGTTGGTGAAATCTCAAGGAGACTATCTGCTCTCAAGCGCCAATGTAATCTATTCATTGAGACTAATGCCTCTTCCTCTATGCAATCTTCAGTTGTTTTACAAAAAATAAGGAAACGTAAATTGATGCTTTTCCATAAGGAATTAGACTCGATTACAACTGAATTGAAGGATTTGTCTCGTTTCCTTTTATTGCAGAAGATTGCCGTTAAGAAACTGTTCAAGAAATTCCTCAAATACTCAACTTATTCCAAAAAGCAGGCCTTTATTGATAGAATAAACGAGAAATGTTTGCTAGGAAATCCAAAATCTTTTGTTCATTTGACTTTGGATGACTTAACTTTAGAGACAACTTTATTGTACGATTTCTTAGATGCATATTTGAGTCAAACGTATTCTAAAAATGATGAAAATAACACTAAAAATACCAACACCTCTAATACTAATCCAAATAAGAGAAATCCCTCGATTCATACCATTGATTCTTTAACTTTGGCAACTGATAGTTATGACATTGCCCATATTGACAGCAATTCAAGTAACAAATCCCAATTTTCAAGAGCAACAACTTTCGATATCATCTCTAAACGTAAAGGTCCTAAATCGATGTTATTCTGGGTTCACAAAGATAATTTGGATGAATTGAAATTCCTATTATCGTCTGAGTTCAAACTAATAACTGATGACTCCCCCTTCTCTAAAGATACATTATTAAAAAACACAAGATCTCATCTGAACCTGAAAGAAAATATCACTACTACCCCTATTGAACCAAACAAGCATAATACAGATACTACTATATCAACCGATAATTTCATTCCTGAAACTCAAACTGTCTCAGTTTGGTTGAATAACCCTGACCAATTCTTTTTTGTTAAATCAACTGATTTATCAAACTTGAATTATACTCCCAAAAATATCGATCAGCTTCATTATTTTAAAGCTAACCCTTTCCCTCAAATACTAGTTTCGAATCTTAATAACCAAAATCAGAAAACTAATAACCCTATCTTAATTACTCCTGTCGGTGGTTTAAGACAATTTTCTATTGCAACTTTGAATAAAAAGTTAGTTGATGAATTATTCCATGATTCTGAAAATTCAAAATTATCTAAAAATGATAAAAAGGAGAGATTGTTTAATGATTGGAAATCTGAAGGACTTTCAGGTAATGAACAAATGACTCAACTTTCATTCAATTTCATTGTTGAAAATGATTTGAAACCACTTGCAAGTGTATCTGCAAATAAATTAAGATTTATTAATTTAGATGAAAATACAATGAAGATTAATTGTTATTTATCTTTAACTTGGGATATTAAAATAATCAAATCAAATTTGAATTCTTCTTCTTATGATGAGGATGAGGATATAAATTCAGAAAATTTCCCCTACGCATTGCTTGAAATTGATTACGAGTTGCCTGAATCTGAGTTACCAGAAAAGGTACTCAACTTAATTGATAGTTATTTAGTTTATAGAGTTGATCATTTGAATTTTTCAATTAACAACTATTTGATCTTCACTTATATCAATCAATCTGACTCTTTCTCTGTCAGTGATGATGAAATGTTATTATTCATAGCTCCTTGGCATGAAGTTATAAATAAAGATATTAGAAGTTTACCTGAAATGAGATCAAAATCAATTGTTAAATCTGGTTCAAATAATAATTTATTAGAGAATGAAGGTATTTTATTGAATAAAAATGAAGAAATTTGTAGAAAACCTGGTTATTGGAATGAATTTGATAATGGTTCTGATTATGGTAATGATTCAGACGGTTTCTACGTTTATGAGAATTTAAGTAATTCAAATAATAAATCTTTCCTTAATTGGTTTACTAATTTATTTATTGGTAAAAATGATCAATTCGATCCCAATGATGATGATATTGAATCAAATAATACAATTTTCTCAAATAATAGTGGTTTAGATTGGATATCACCTGAAAAGATGGCGAAACTTTTAAAACTTGCTGAAAATATAAAGAGGAAAATTTCAAAATTACAATTCTCAAATTCAAATGATAATTTAAATGAGCATTTATCATTACTTCAAAATAATAATAATAATAATTATACTAACAATTTCAGTTCAATCAATGAAATTGAAAATGATGAATCTGATAGTGATACTGATGCAATTTTATCATCATTACCACATTCAAAATCAAATCCACGTGGTTCAATTTCAAGATCAGATATTTATATTACAAAGGAAAATCATGATAAATGTTTATCATTTTTATACCTCACAATGATTGTTTGTTCAACACTTACATCATCAATCGGTGCATTCATTATTAGAACTATTTTCTCATCTAATACAAATTTTCAGCCTCAATTTACTGCAGGTATTATAACATTGATTATGTTTGCAATTTTTTGTCTAACATTAAGTTTGATACTTACAGGTTTTAGTATCTCACTTTTAATTTTCAGATTTTCAAAAGCTCCAATTTGGCATTTCTTAATTGTTTGGAGTTGCGCTTTAGTTTCAACCACTTTCTTCTTCTATGGTTTGACCACATGCATTTAATCAATTTTTCCTCTTTCTAATACTTTTAACACTAATATTTACAATTTCTATTTTCTATAAATTTATATTGCTTTTGAAGAAAAATCAATCAACCAATCAACCAACACAATAAACTAACTAACGCTGTAATTTGAAGCCAAATTTCTCTTGCACATATTCAGCACCAAATTCGTTATATTCTTCCCTTGTTATTTTAATTTTATCGTAACCACCTTTATCGAAAAATGAGCAACCAGAATACCAACTTAATAAACTTTTATCATTTGTAATTGAATCAAAAGTCAAGTTCCTAGTTTTAGCCTCAACTGGAACTTCACAATCTAAATCTTTGATTATTCTTTCATTAAATCCAGGTAAATTCGATGTACCACCCATACAGACAATATTATTGATCAACAGAGGTCTCAATAATTCAGGTACTAAATCCAATGATGATTTGATTGTTTGAATTAATCCAGCTTTCTGAATACCTGATAACTGTGGTCTGAATAAAAGCTCAGGGATCATGAACCTTTCATCTGTAAGTAGTAAAGTTTGTGAGTTCATCAAATCGCTGTTACTACGCTCATCATCATCATCATCATCATCATCATCATTATTGTAAATCATATTTTTCCTTTCCAAAGCTTTCTGTATATTCTTCAATTCATTTGAATTCATTTTACTTTTATCGGAGATTGGATAACCTTTGAAATCAGTTTTATTATTAGGTAGAACGTAAAGTAAGGACAAATCAGAATCTATTAAATTGCTCGAATTTGTTTTCAATCTTGTTAACTTATTCAAATTCAAATTAAAATCTTCAGCAACATAACATGATTGTTCCTTAATCGAATTAACAAGTATTGGTTCTTCAATTATATTATAATGACGAAATGATATAATTTCTCTCATATAACCATTGAGGAATTTACCAGCAATTGGTAACTTTTTTATAGCTTTATAATAAGGTAAACCATAAATCATGGGCACAATCCATGTACACTCAAAACCAGAATCAATAACCAATTCAAAATTTGTATAACTTTTATTTGCACATTTATCTGCTTGTAACCAAGGTGCTAAAGCTGGTGCACTCGTCCTCACTAGACTTGAAATACCGTATTCTTCGAATAGTACCTGGTCACTCATATTTTGAAATTTTGGTAGAGTTATCAATGACTCAATATATAATAAATTTGAATCATACAAGAAATCTCCGTTCCCTGAATCACAACCACTCCTAACAAATCCATTATCCCAAATTTGATGCTCTAAATTCCATTGATAACATTGGCCATTCTTAATAGGCCTTTCGAAAGCTATCCCGGATAAACCACCAGAAAGAAGCGCCAAATCACGGATCGTTTCATTGCTACTCAACGCTGAACCAAGATGGATTCGTTTGTCTTGTGTACGTATGATGCAGTTGGGCGTTACATATGGTTCCTCTTGTGCTGTTGTACCGTATTTTATCGAATACTGACCATTGTCAAGCACCACATTCTTGCTCATTTTGGGGACCGAAACAGTTGGTATGGCTTCCTGTTTGTCTGCTAGTCTGAGACAACACATTGTTAACCGTTAGTGTGCCAAAACGGCTATTCTCCCAAATCATTACGACATCTCTGTAGAGTCACGTGGAAGCGCGTCACGTGACTCCGCTGGACAAATTTGTCTCTGCTGCATCGACGCGACTGCGGACGCAGAGTGTGACGAACAAAATGACTCGTCTGGTTTTTTCTTCTCGCTCGCTTTCTCGCTCGTTTCGTATAAAAAGGAAGGATCGGGCTCTGCTGGACGCGCGGTCTTTGCCTCTGGCCTGACCCTCCTTTTCTCTGCAGATCCAAATCCCTTGATCAAACGCCTGTTGCACAGCAAAGTCCACTCCCACACACACACACACACACGTTGCCAGCTGACCAGCCAGCCAATCACATAACCGGCATTTCTGTACAGTACACACCCCTGCTACCAACAGCGCATACCTCACACCTCCACCGTTGCGCATACTACTTTCCAGGTACGAACAATAGAACTGGACTAGTTGCCTAGATTGATCCCCATCAGCTTGCAAGTCCTGGCCCTCGATTCGGTACTACATTCGCATAGCCTCTCAAAACAGCTGAGGAAATTAACCTAAACTCATCTCACTTCCAATTACTCACTGTGTTCATTTACTGATCTCTATTTCGCCGTATCGATAGTTTGAGTGCTTACTTTCTGCACTCTCAGATCTCTAGTCAATCTCACTTAACTTCATTATTTTCTTGTACGCAACGAGCATCAGTCAAAGATCACCATATAATAGTTGAACATACAACAGTATTATACCCACACGCAAATATCCGTCCATTCCATTCTTAAGATGTTAAAAGGTACTCCACGATCCAAACCTTCAGGTGTTGCCAAACATGTTTCTCGTGCCTGTCTTGAATGTCGCTCAAGACATCTCAAATGTGGCGGTCAAGAACCTAAATGTGAACGTTGCGATAAACACAATCGTGCTTGCACTTATGTGAAAAGTCATCGTGGTGGTTCCAGAAAGAAAGGTGTCTTCACAAGTAAAAAAGTTAGATCTGCTACAAAGCAACTGGTTAATAGTGGTGCTATGGAAAACGAAATCGGACTTAGCTCAAGCGATATGCACAGATTCCAAAACTCAAGCTCGATCTCTTTTAATTCAGCTTCAACTATCTCTTCATCTATCGATATTCAAAATCAGCAACCTCAGATACGACAGCAATCGCAGCAGCAATTACAAAACTTACAGCAGCAGCAACAACAACAACAACAAGAAGAGCAAGAACAGCAGAATCAAACCCCAAGATACAATTTTTCAGATATGTTACCTTGTGTTAAAAACGGATTAGGTCACCTATCAGATGGCTCTAATTGTACTCAACAATGTTTACAAATAGAAAATTATAATAAAATGCCTCAGTGTCTATCAAGTGCTGTTGTGCGAAACTCCAAGAAGAGAAAACCTCGTAAAATAAACTATCATCCTATATTTAATGGTTCCAAAGATGATGAACCAATCAATATCATTTTCGATGAGAAAAAATTGGTAAAACCTTTAGAGAAATGTTATATTTCTCCAGCATTAATAAAAGATTTAAACATCAATTCAATCATTTCAAAATTTTATAACAATTTCTATTCCTCTCATCCATTTCTACCTCCAAAGGAAGATATTCTTACATACCTCAATAGTATACCTTACAAATATGATCTTCTATTAGCAATGAAAATAATGGGTGAAGGTCAAACTACAAGTAAATATGCTAGAGATGTCGAAACAATTAATTTCCTATCCCTTTCTTTGATCAGTTATGTACGACAGATTGGTAAAGATTTCATCTCGTTACAATCTTTACTTTTAGTTGCAATGATTACCCATATCTCTTCATTACATGATTTATCAACATTGGTTAGAGAAGCAGTCATAAGTTTAGCATTAGAATTGAAATTAAATTCAATCGATGAATTCAATGTTCCAAATGTTTTCTTAGATGTTAATGGTTTTATAACAGATAAAGATGAATCTGCTACAAGTCCTGAAACTTGTAAAAACTATAATGAAAAACTGTTTAAAAGTGAAAGAACTTCAAATATACCACATGAAATTCTTATGGAAACAATGCGTAAAACTTTTTGGGAACTCTATTATTTCGATTCAATATCAGGAACTGCTTCAGGTCATACCAAATCAAAACTTGCCGTTGAAACATGTTTAGTATTATACCCAAAATCAATACCACTTTCTAAATTTGATTTCAAATCTAGAGCTGAAGCTTGTAAATTAGTTAATGATGCAATTTCTTTAAATATTGCAATCGAATCAAATTCGGATCCTCAACCTCATTTGAATCATATGAGAGCAGCATTAGGAAATTGGGATATGAAACTAGCAAACCCTGAAACTTATGGAATGCCATATTTAATTAATCAATATGGTTTAGTTAATGATGGTGTGTTTGAAGCTATCATGTTATTAAATTATGCTAGAATCTTTACTCATCGTCCTTTCTCTTACCTTTGGAAATCTGATATTTCAAAACATGCAAAATGTACTGGAGAAGATGAACCTGAAGAACAGCCAATTGATAAAAAGCAAAAACCAAGAGATTCAAGAAAAATCATCGAAACTAGGAAAACAATCGATTCTGCTAATTTCTTAATGAAAACTTTGTTAGATTGTGATCCAGGTCAAACTTGTAAAAGAACTCCATTTTTAGCATGTGCACTTGCATTTTCTTGTTTAGTTCATCTAAGTGCTTATTCTTGGGCTGAATCAAATGCTATTGGTCAAGTTAATGATTCTACAAAGGAAATTGCAGCTTCTGAATTAGAAGTTTACACTGAATATATTAAACTTGAAATCGGTTCTATTTTACAAATTTCTCGTCATTGGTCTTTATCATCTAAATTAGTTATTCATATATCTGAAACTTTATCATCTGTTTCCCCAAAACTTTTCAAGAAAGTTCAAACAGGTATTTTAGGTTTAGGTTTTAGTTTAACCGATTTGAATGGTTTACCACCATTGAATACACGTAAGGAGAAAGATGTTGATAAACCAGTTTTGAATTTAGCATCTTCAAATCCTACACAAATACCTGAAGTAACAATCAGACAACCTCTATTGAGTCAAACAAGAACAACAAATTCAGAAATGAATTTATTACCTAGTTATCTTCCACCACCTATTTCTGTCAACAAAACTTCATCGGATAGTAAACTTTTCACTCAAGGTACTCCTTATTATGCAATGAACAATCCTCAAAATGCAAGTACTATTTCAACACAGTTATCATCAAGTATTGCATCCCCTCAAATGATGAATAACCAGATGTCTCCAGCTTTGAACAATGATATTCAATCGAATAATTTTATGATGGAGTTTAACGATTTGATGAATAATATGAATCAAATCAATTCAAATGACGAAAACTCTGTTGCTACTTCACTAGGATTCTCAACTGATTCACCCGACTTTGGATTTATTGATCCTTTAAGTCCTACAAGTGACACAGGCTGTGACTGGATTGATAAACATGCTTTCCAATTTGATGCTTTTGCTGTTAACGAATTTTAAGCTCTCTTTACATTTATAGCACATTAATTCCAATTTTTCACTTTTGCTCTCTTTACATTATAGCTTCTTTCTATTTATTATTCTTATTAATCTAATCACTCCTTTCGCTCTTATACTAAAAAGGGAATCACTAGCTACTAACTCGTCGAATGTAATTTACAGATTTTACCTAAATGAAATGTCTTCCATTCCTCCAATTTTATCAATATCTATTCTATTATACATAAAGTAACTACTTTTTCTATTTTAATTCAAAGGTGAAACTAATTCTAAACAACGTGTAAGTATACCTTCAACTCTACCTTTCAATGCACCAGGTTTACATTCCACAGTAAAGTCAGAAAAATTTATAATAGCTTCATTTTTACCAATTTTAATACTGGCATTTTTCTCATCGGCATTATGTATAAAGGCGTCACCAAATTGAACTTTCAAAAGTTTCAAAATTCTCTCATATTTAGTTGCGTCATCAATATCAGAATATAGTGGGTCCAAACTTTCTCTATCTGTATCTTTATCAATGCTCTGTTCAGGTTCTTTTTTAATTTCAGTTTTAACATCTTCAGAATCTTCCTGTTTTATTATTGGCTTGTTTTCATCATTTGCAATTTCTTCCATTGGTTCATCTTTAACTGCAACATTTGATACAGGTTTGGTAAATTCTGGCTCCGCATGTTTATGTTTACTACTCTCGTTATGAATACAACTATGCGAGGTTAGTTTCACTGACGATGGAGCAGAGTCACAGCTCAATAAAATAGCAACAGATGTATCAGCGATCGTGTCTTCCATTGTACCAGACTCCCATTCAACTACTGTAACATACTTATCATCGTTATGTTTAATTGTCACATAATCCATAACGCGGAACTCATATATGTTTTCACTGTCATTGATAACATCAACATTGCCAAACATTTGAGAAAACTGCCAATGAACTATACTTCTATTCGCATGACAACGAATTGTCTGACTTTGTCTAATAGTTGTTGTTGTTAGAGTTGTAAATTCTTTGATATCATCCACGGCCATAAAACTAATACCAAAGTTCTTTTGAACTAGTATACCATTAAGTTCTTCACCATCATCAGGTAATTTAGATGCTAATTGACCAACAACTTTTGCAACTTTTTCTGCTTGAAATTCCAATGAAAGTGTAGTACTATTCTTTGGATTATATATTTTAATTTCTTCATCAGCTTTTGTTTTCCTATATTTTGAAAGTAATGCTGATTTTAATCTACCCATAGGATTCGACTCACCATGAACTAAAACGATGGTTTTAGGATTAACCAAATCAATGAATTCTGCATTTTGTTCAAAATCAACATGTGCTGCAAATGAAATTTCTTCAACATTTATTCTACGTGGAATTGTTGCACCAGAATTAGACATTGATGGAATTTCTAAAGGTTCACGTAAAAGAGTTTTAGCCAAAGTACCTTCAATTGAGTAACCAGTCATTATAACTGAATTAAGTGGATCCGGTGCCCACTTTTCTAATATGCGTCTTGAAATCCCACTTTGTAACATACCAGGTGATGCTAATATCACACAAGGATTTTTGTCATTCATTTTATCCATATGAGTAATATTTTTGACATACTTGAAAAAAAATGGATTCACATTTGTTTCAGTCATTTTTTTCCTAATGCCTTCATTCATCATATAAATATATCTCTGATAAACAGCCATACATTTTTTAGCTAAATCAGAAGCATAGTAAACTGGATATTTCTGTAAATCTTTATGTGCTTCCCAGTATTCTTCCAAAATCAACAAAATCTCTTGTGCTCTACCTAATGCGAAAACTGGTAATAAACATCTACCACCTTGCTGTATTGTAGAATGAATCATCTTTGTAAGTTTATGCTCACGTTCAAGTCGTGGTATATGAGTGGCTGTACCAAAAGTAGATTCAGTAATGAGTAAATCAGGTCTTTTCTGTGGTACCTCAGCTGAACTTAAATGTCTATCTTCTTCTCTAGAATAGTCACCTGTGAATAATATCTTTAAACCACCCATTTCAATGAAAAACATAGCTGCTCCTAAAACATGTCCCGCATGATATGCTGTAAATTTAATTCCATCAACTTCAACTGTAGAATGATAATCAACCGTTTCAATTTTGTCAAAAGATTCTGTAAGATCTTCATCTGTATACAAAAAACTATTTGTATTACCTGACTCAGAATCGTCGGCAATATTAGTAACTCTAACAAAATCATTCAATAACCATTTATAAATTGCTTTAGTAGGATATGTCATGAAAACTCTACCTTTGAAATTTGTATGCTGCATAACATAGGGTAAAGATGCGGCATGATCTAAATGAAAATGACTGATTAAAAGTATGTCAACTCTAGAAAGGTCAAAATCATCGTAAAATGGTAAAGATTCTAATCCTGTATATGCTGGATGCACACCTGCATCTAACATGACAACTTTACCCTTATATTCTAAAATATGACATGAACGACCAACTTCATTCCCCCCTCCTAAACAATGAAACTTCAATTTCTCATCTTCACCATTCATCTTAAAACTGATTGATTGATTTCAAATATAAAGCTTCAGCTTACCAATAACGTATTTGATGTATGTAAAAATTAAATATTCCTATATAGTGCCTGAACAGAAGTTTGAACGTTCAATAAAATTCGGGCTGTGCAAAAATCTTCCCAAATTCAATGTTTCCCTTTAATTTTGAATTTCCAATGATAAATGACATATGACCTTATACGAAAATCAACTACTGTGTTAATTATTGGATTCAAAAGCTGATATGTCCGGAGCAACAGAACCGCTGGATATTATAAAACGTTGTCTTGATGAACAAGTCTATGTTAAACTACGTGGATTCCGTGAAATGAAAGGTAAGTTGCATGGTTATGATTCACATTGTAACATGGTATTAGGTGATGCTGTTGAAACGATATATACCGTTGATGAAACTACAAAGGAAATTACATCTTCAAATGAAAAACACTCCATGGTTTTTGTTAGAGGTGATTCAGTCATTTTGGTAACTGATGGAACTCAAAACTGATCACTGCCATGCTCTTTTCAAATCTATAATCAGTATAAGTCTTTATACCACAATTGTAAACTATTAACTAATATAAGGAATAAAAAAAGATGAAAAAGAGTAAAAAAAAACCATACTCAATTAAAATTTCATTAAATTTTCGAGCTAGAGTCTATAAAAATGATAATAATTACACAAAATTAAACTACATTGAGTATCTTCTTCTACTCTTTCTCCTAGGATGAAATTCTTTCTTCTTTGGATTCCTAAAATTCCATTCTTTTATAATCTCTCTAACTTTTTCATCACCATAACGGAATCCAACATCGTAAATCTCATCGAATTTACCAAATGCTAATGTAGCGTAAGGCTCAATTGGTGGTCGAAGATATGAACACCCTTTACTCGTTTTAGCTCTCTGTAAAGCATTGACACTTGCAACATATGCTAGCCTCATCTGTATATCAGCCATTGTAGGTACATTAGCATGAGCACTAAAAGGATTAAGCCTATTAATGAGAACCCACCAACCACTTAATGAGTTACCATATTTCATTGGACTTCTATCATCAACTGAACCAACATCAACGGCAATTATATGTTTAGCACCTTGCCTTTGCATCTCGGTTACAGTAAGATTATCGATATAACCACCATCAAGTAACATATTACCATCATCAGTTATTGGTGGTAACAAAGATGCTAATGTCATTGATGCTCTAATATATCTCCAAGCATAACCACTTGTGTGAACTTCCATTACAGACTCAGTTAAGTTTGTTGAGTTTGTATAATATCTTATCCAAAAATCTTCAATTCTAGAATCACCGAAAGCTTTCCAAATACCTCTATTAAATTCATGACCTGTTAAATAAGATGTCAAAGGAATAGTTAAATCTAAAAGTGATCTCCAAATTGAACCCATCCTACCAGCAAAAATCTTAGCACGACCGTAAACAGGGACAAAATCATATTCTTTAGCGTATAGACCACCAACAAATGCACCAATTGATGTACCACCAATAATATCAACAGGAATACCATTATCCTCTAAAGCTTTAATTATTCCAACATGACTGATACCTCTTGCACCACCACCACCTAAAACAAGACCAATACCTTGACCTGTTAACAGTCTAGCTAATCTCATGAAATCATCTTTATGCTCTTGTAAAGGTTGATAATATTTCTTCGATTTGAAATCGTTGTTTTTCTTTAAAACGTGAAGGAAATCAGTATTATTAACAATGCTTTCAACTTTTGAGATAATACTCTCTGTCATTTTTCTATTAATAAAAGAATTAGTCGGTTTAACTTCAATATCAGGAGTTTGAGTATTACATTGCATCTGTAAATGATGATGAGAATGTACCCAAATACGATTTTTCAACCATTTATGAGTTGAACCTGGTTCAATATATCTATCAGGATGAAGTAAAATCAGTTCAGTACGTGCAGTTGTTCTAGATTTAACTAATAATCTTTCATATTCACCTACATCAGGAGATTGCATCGAATTTGCCAGTAATAGAACACAATCTCCTTGTTGAATACATGTAGATGTCCAATTTGAGTTAACAGAAGAATCACAAAGATATATAACAATATCATATTTCTCTTCAAGTTCTGTAAAATAACCACCTTGTTTCAATTTAGCAAGTTTATCGAAAGCGTATTTACCTAAATTACTTAATGCTGCACTTTGATTTAAAATTTTAACAGTTTTACCAACTTTTTCTAAAGCATGACCAAGTTGTTCTGAAAATTCTGCTAATGGAACTGCACCATAAGAAGTTGGTAATATTGTAAGAGTTCTATAATTATTTGAACTTTTAGCAATTGGTTCATCTTTAATTTTCGTGGAAGCAGTAGCTGAAACATAAGATTGAGAAGCCATCATTTTACCATCAAGTTTAACCCTATTAGCGACAATTCTTGAAACATTGACCATAATTGAAGGATTACTTAAAGATATAATTTCAAATAAAGTACGAGGTATTCTAGCCAATTCACTATCTCTAATTGCGACAACTGTATTTAATCTTTTACTTTTAGTTAATACTTCAATTTCACCCATTGATTCACCTTGACCAAATTCACCCATTACAATATACTTACCTGTTTCCTTATCCTTTGATAAAGCACGTAATCTTCCATTAAGTACAATATAGATACCATTTGCAGGGTCCATTTGATTATATAGAATGTCACCAGCGGATGAATGGATCCATTCCAAAGCATAATCGGTTAAGTAAACTTTCTTGTCTAATACTTTAAGTAAAAGATTTGCTATACTAAGTTGTAAACCTGGATAACGTTCAACAAGGAAATCAAAAAATTCACGTGATAAGAACCCAACATAAGAATCTGAATTAGCCTTTACATCGACAAAAGATTTTGATCCAATTAAAGTACCCAAATAACCTGCAATTTCACCAGAATTAAGTGTATAAAGGTATTCTTCAATTTCCTTTTCATTAGGGTCATCGTTAGTTTCAAATTCATCGATATAAGTACCAACAAAATCACCTTCCTTTTTCATATAAGTAACATCAAAGGAACCATCAATGATGTAAAAAATACCAGGTGTTTGTTCTTTAGATTTTATGATTCGAGTATCTTTTGGGATTTTGAAAAATTTGATATCATTAGCAAACTCCGATCTTACATTTTCAAAATTGTGGAATGAATTAAATAATTCTGAGTTAATTGAATTTGTATCATCTGTTTTATTTAAGCCTGCCATACTAGTAGTTGAATAAGTTCTTAATTTGTTATATCTACTTTTTTTGGAGCTTCCACTTTCTTCTACGGGTAATAGATATTTTATACCAGTATTGATATTTGATTGTGATTGCATAAGAGGGGAACCAAAACTTGCAACTGAATGACTTGAAGCTAAATTTGAGGATCTATTAATTGGGAAATTATCTTTATCTAAACCGATTAATGAAAGAATTTGATCTGCAATGGCGTTACGCAAAGTGGATTCTTCAGTTTCTTCATTATCACCACTGAAAGTTCTACCTTTTAGTTCATCAATATCGAAACCTGAAAGAGAAGATTTCAAATTCACATCAGTTTTCCTAGGTAAGGGGACATTTGAGAGTAAATCACCAGGGTTTGCAAAAGATCTATTGTTGTCTAATAGAAGGTACCTTGATTTATTTTTCTTTCGTCTTGGTCTTTTTGAACTTTTTGTTTCAGTTTTAAAAGATGTAGATGCTGAAGTATCTGTGAATGCAGTACTATCATTTTCATCTTCAGTCGTAACAACAGAAGCAGAATTTTCAGAATTGTACATGTAGGATGAAGATGAAGATGGTAATGGTAGTGGTATTGGTAATGGCATCTGTGTTTTACGATTATTTGAGTTCAAAGTGCCAACATTTTTGAAGGTTAGATTGATAGAAGAGGAGTCAGAATAAAGAGGGGAATCTACAAATGTTGAACGTCTCGTTTTCCGTTTCCTTCTTGTGAGTTTATGATTCCCATCTATACCATTATTATTATTATCATCATCATCATTGGAAGAATTTTGAGATTCAATGAAATAGATTGCATAGTCTTTCAGATAATTGGGTAACTGTTTGTATAATCTATGAGTATTTCTATTGATGTTTATCTCAGTTTGAAAGATATTTGGAGTCAAATCAAGGAAGTTATGAGCAGTTTGGAAAGTGACACGATATAGTTTGGCTAGAATCATTTGAATTATATGAGAAGTATCTTTTGGGTATTTTTGTGCAATTTTGGAGAAAGACTCTTTCGGGATCATTGATATTGTGCAACTTTTCTTAGGAATTGCAATCAGTTCAGGTGCATTTGATTGACCATTGACATTATTATTTGATGGTTCCGGTGTTGGTCTCTGAGATGGATCAAGATAAAAATTATCAGCTGGTAGGTTAGGAAGCATTTTTTGTGGTAAAAATTTAGGGGTTGGAGTTAAGGAAGCCAATGTCGGTTGAGAGTCTGTTAGAAGATTCAAAACTGCTATGAATGAGGATAAGGGAGCTCCACTTTTGATTATATTTAAAAGTTGGTATTTGACACCATCTATAATGACTACATTATGTGTATCAGTTTTAGTAAACAAAGAGGAGTCCGTGTTAGTGGGTAAGCTGTTAATATTGTTGTTGGGAATGTGGTGTGGAGCTGAAGACTCGCCAATCTTGGAATACACTTGGATTTCACCTTCGACACATATAGAAAAGCCTGCACACTCATCTAGAAAGATTACCTCACCGGAATCAATTTTTTGAGTCTGCAAAGATTTGGTCAATTCATGGAAGACAGAAGGATCAAGATAACCGAATATTTTGATTGCCGATAAGAATTTGTCCAAATAAGATTTCGATTGACCCTGATCATCAGCGTTAGTGTTGTTTATAAAAGTGTCTATAGTTGGTTTCTGGATTTTGGAGTCTGTAGGTAGCCTGGAATAAATATTGAGATAGGTATATCTGATGTAAGCATAGAGTGGACCTGAGATAATAAGTAAAAGATAGACAATTGAGTGGGCGGAGAAAGTTATTTGGAAGGTTGTTGAAAGAACCGAAATTATCACCGTTTTGGTTAGATATAGAGAATAATAAATGATGCGTGTTATTGCTTTGAAAATGTGATAGAAAAGGAATGTGAGATAGTAAGGGAGATCAACATGGTTCGGAGTGTAGACGCCAGGGTCTATAAGGTTGCTGTCACTGCCTGTGGCTATAACCAAGGGAACGGGATCGGACATTGCTGGGCGGCGTGAATGGTGAACAGACAGACCAAGCAGGTACACGGATGGGATGGGGTTTAGTGAATTGAATGGCAGAGACGAACAGGACGGAAGGAAGCATCCAAGCGGCCCACGCTAGATGCACCGTTACGTTACGGTTATGAGACTAATATAAATTGGTTAGCCCCATGTGGGATCCCTGGATCCCCGTTCCGGTGGCCCCCGTGGCGGTTCCGAGGCCCAGAAACTTCTCCGCGCGGCTCAGCCGGTGGCAGCAAGCGAAAAACAACGAGCCGAGCCGAGCCGCCGTGCCACGCGGTAAGCACGTGACTCTCACGTGACCACAAGTGGCACGTGACTCCTAATCAGGGGCAAGCGCGCGAGGCGGCTCAGCGGGTGGATGTGGCGGTGCCTGTGGTCGTGACCCAGACAGAAATCCACGCTCGCAAAAATGTTGGCCTGCTGCGCCACGCGCGCCTGCCCGATTGGGCGCGGCTGGGGCGCGCCCAACAACGAGCAGCCCTGTGTTGTGCTGCGTTGTGCTGCGTTGCTCTTCCGCTGAGCATTGTTTCTGCACCGTCCACGCAGCACGTCGATTCCGTGCCGTTTTGTTGATCCTACCGTTGGCAGGCTCTGCTCAACCTTTTCACTCGCTGGACCTTTTGTAGAGACGAGCCCTGCGCTTGGCCACACGCTTCTCCCGTTACTCTTGCGTCTCTTTTCCCCTTCCTACCTTCCCGTCTCCTAAACTCTCTGTGTATTCTTTCGCTAGAGACGTATCTGACTAAAAGGAACCCCAATTCCAGACTCCAACTGCCCTTTGCTCAGTTTATCTAGTTCACTCTCATTCCGAGTTCTTTATTTTTGTTTGTTTCAGCCAACACGTCGCACACTACTTATAGCTACAAATATCTGACTTTCCATACAAGTTTCATTGCATTTCTTACCACTCCAAAATACAATTGAACTTTCCAGCTCAGATTCTTCTGTCCGTACCTATATCACACTACGCCCAATTGAAACAAATACTCTAAAAGTACTCATTTTTTTCTAATTATATCAACTCAATTGCTACAGAAAGAGACTTTGAATAATTTTCTCTCCACGCTTACTATACTATTCACATCACAAATCACAAAACTGTATGTATACCATCCATTGTCTAGATTTGCATTTCTGGGTTATCCACGCCTCTGATTTATTTTTCATTTTTCTCGTTTCACAAAAATTCACATTCACGACAATTCACCAAATGTCACATTGAATGAGCCTCCAATCAAGTTATTGTTGCAACCAACCGTCGCACTACATTCACACTACATTTCTTGTGTTGAATTTCAGCTGCTTACACTTTTTTTTTTGGTCTCAGCAATCTCACATTGGACCCTACGGGCTGCTCTCAATTACCGTGCGTGAATTGTTGACACTCTCATTTCTTAGGAGAACACTTTACTAACACTCTGCTATTTTATCCTTTTCACTTCTTACAGATTAATAATATAAATACACAATGTCACTCGTTAATAGACCATTGGCATTATCCCATGGTTCTTTGGAAACCACAATTTTGATTCCATCTGATTCCTATCTTTTCTATCAACAACTTACTTCCGATTTCAAGAAAACTTTACCAGAACCAACTGACAGCTTTGCCGGTGATGATGAGCCTTCTTCTAAATCAGAATTATTAACCAAGTTTTTAGGTTATGTCATCGAATCAAACTCAATTGAATCTGAGAAAGTTCAAGCAATTAAATTGATCTTATCTGATTTCGAAACAAGATATTTACAATCAAATGATATCCACACTTTTGCCTCTCAATTATTGGCTTCTGAAGAATACCCAACCACTTTAACTAAGATCAACAACAATTTAATCAAAAATTACTTCACTGCTAAAGTTTATGTCAATTCACAAATCTCTTCTGAACCATCTGCTCTTATTAAGGCAGCTTCTGACAACAAAGCTTTGATTTATGCTATTTTCGGTGGTCAAGGTAATACTGATGATTATTTCGAAGAATTGAGAGAAATTTACACAGTTTACAATGGTTTAGTTTCTGACTTTTTAACAAAAGTTCAATCTAAAGTTCAACAATTAATTTCTTCAACTTCTGATATTGATAGAATCTATACTGATGGATTTGATTTTATCAATTGGTTGAATGATTCATCAAAAACTCCAAGTGTTGATTCTTTATTATCAATCCCTGTCTCTTGTCCATTAATTTGTGTTATTCAATTATGTCACTACATTATCACATGTAAAACTTTAGGTCTCACTCCAGGTCAATTTAAATCTAATTTGAAAGGTACTACTGGTCATTCTCAAGGTTTAGTTACCTCAATGGTTGTTGCATCATCTGATTCTTGGGAATCTTTTGAAATTGAAGCTCTAAAAGCTGTTGAATTCCTTTTCTACTTATCTGTTAGATGTTTACAAACATATCCTTCAACTTCCCTTTCCCCATCTATGGTTAAAGATTCTGAAGAACATGGTGAAGGTAAACCAGGACCTATGTTATCCGTTAGAGATTTATCATTACATGAAGTTGAATCTTTTGTTGAACAAACTAATCGTCATTTACCTGTTGAAAAATATGTTAAAATTTCTTTGGTAAATGGTGCTAGAAATGTAGTTGTTACAGGTCCTCCTGAATCATTATATGGTTTTAACTTGAATTTAAGAAATGCAAAAGCTCCTTCCGGTTTAGATCAATCTAGAATCCCATATTCTGAAAGAAGATTAAAATTTTCTTCAAAATTCTTACCAATTCATTCACCTTTTCATGCAGATTTATTAACTCCAGCTACACCAAGAATTTTAGAAGATTTCAAGAAATCAGGTTTAGAATTCGATCAATCCAAATTATCTATTCCTGTATTTGATACTTTCAATGGTAATGATTTAAGAAATTATAAAGGTTCTTTAGCTGCTAGAGTTGTCGAATGTATCAATACTTTAACTGTCAATTGGGAAGCTGCAACTAATTTTAAATCTACTCATTTGATTGATTTCGGTCCAGGTGGTGTCTCCGGTTTAGGTGTTCTCACTCATAAAAATAAAGAAGGTACAGGTGCAAGAATTATTGTTGCTGGTGTACTTGAATCTGCTAATGTTGAAGCTGAATACGGTTTCAAGCAAGAAATCTTTAACAGAGATCCTTCATCTTTAACTTATGCTCAAAATTGGTTGAATGAATTTAAACCCCATTTAGTTAAAACTTCTCAAGGTAAAATCTTTGTTGATACTAAATTTTCTAGATTATTATCCAGAGCTCCATTAATGGTTCCAGGTATGACCCCAACAACTGTCTCTCCTGAATTTGTTGCTGCAACTATTAATGCAGGTTATACAATTGAACTTGCTGGTGGTGGTTACTTTAGTGAAGAATCAATGGTTGAAGCTTTAACAAAAGTTGCAGAAAATGTCAGACCAGGTTCCGGTATCGGTGTTAATTTAATTTATGTTAATCCAAGAATGTTACAATGGGGTATTCCGATGATTAAATCTCTTAGAGAAAGAGGTTTCCCAATTCAATCATTAACCATTGGTGCAGGTGTTCCTTCTTTGGAAGTTGCTGGTGAGTATATTGAAACTTTAGGATTAACTCATTTAGGTTTAAAACCAGGTTCTGTTGATGCTATCTCTCAATGTATTAATATTGCAAAAGCTTATCCAAATTTCCCTATTGTTCTTCAATGGACTGGTGGTAGAGGTGGTGGTCATCACTCTTTTGAAGATTTCCATCAACCAATCTTACAAATGTATGCTAAAATTAGAAGATGCTCTAACATTATCTTAGTTGCAGGTTCTGGTTTTGGTTCTGCTGAAGACACTTATCCATATTTAACAGGTACTTGGTCTAGAGCTTATAATTACCCTGAAATGCCTTTTGATGGTTTCTTATTTGGTTCTAGAGTTATGGCTTCAAAGGAAGCTTTAACTTCTGATGCTGCAAAAAAATTGATTGCTGATTGTCCTGGTGTACCTGACTCTCAATGGGAACAAACTTATAAGAAAGAAACTGGTGGTATCTTAACAGTTAAATCCGAAATGGGTGAACCAATTCACAAAATTGCAACTAGAGCAGTTAAATTTTGGAAAGAAGTTGATGATACTATTTTATCTTTACCAAAGCCAAAGATGTTGGAAGCTTTAGAAAAGAAGAGAGATTATATTATTTCTAAATTGAATGCAGATTTCCAGAAACCATGGTTTGGTAAAAATGCAGAAGGTGTTTGTGATGTCAAAGATATGACTTATGCTGAAATTGTTGAAAGATGTGTTGAATTATTATTCATCAAGAAAACTAAAACATGGATTGATCCTTCATTAAGAGATTTTACTGGAAAATTCATTAGAAGAATTGAAGAAAGATTTACTACTAAAAAAACTGTCTCTGTTATTCAATCATTTACTGAACTTGATCAACCACAATCTGTTTTAGAAGCGCTTTTCAAGAAATATCCTCAAGCAAAGACCCAACTAGTCAATGCTGAAGATGTTGACTACTTCATTGCTCTATGTTTGAATCCATTCCAAAAACCTGTACCATTTATTCCTATCTTGAATGACAAATTTGAATTCTTCTTTAAAAAGGATTCTTTATGGCAATCTGAACATTTGGAAGCTGTTGTTGATGAAGATGTTCAAAGAACTTGTGTCTTATATGGTCCAGTTGCAGCTCAATATGTTAAAAAAGTTGATGAACCAATTTCTGAAATTCTAGATGGTATTCATGAAGGTCATATTGCTAAACTTTTAGTTGAAGAATATAACAGTGATGTCTCTGCTATCCCAGTTGTTGAATATTTCAATTCTAAACCAACTTTTGTTCCATCCTCTGTTCCAGGTGTCAATATTTCTGAATCAGCTGATGAAATTACTTATTCTATTGGCTCTTCTGTTCCAGATTCTGATAAATGGTTTGCATTATTAGCAGGTGATAAACTTTCTTGGAGACATGCTTTCATTACTTCCAATATTATCGTTCAAGGTTATAATCATGTTGCTAACCCTGCTAGAAAAGTTTTAGCCCCAGCTAGAGATACTATCGTTAGAATCTCCAATCCAAATAATGCATCAAAAACTGTTGTTTCCTTATCTCAATTAATCAAAGGTCAGCAAAGAGAAGTTGTCAATATTTCAATTGATGGTTCTATTATCAGCCTCAAATTGATTGAAACTAGAACTGCTGATGGTACTGCTGTCCCATTACAATTATTATATACTTACAATCCAGCAGATGGTTTTGCTCCAATTACAGAGGATATGACAGGTAGAAATAATAGAATTAAGGAATTCTACTGGAAAGTTTGGTTTGGTTCTAAATCACCTGTTGATTTAGATTTTGATGTTGAATCAACTATTGATGGTGGTTCCATGGAGATCAAGTCTAAAGATATTGCTCAATTAACTCACGCTGTTGGTAACTCTTGTGAATACTTTGTGCCAAGAACTGGTAGAGATCAATTAGCTCCAATGGATTTTGCTATTGTTATTGGTTGGAAAGCTATCATGAAGGCAATTTTCCCAAAGAATGTCGATGGTGATATTTTGAAATTAGTTCATTTATCTAATGCTTACACTATGTTACCAGGTTCTACTCCATTAAAAGTTGGTGACAAAGTTTCCTCTGATGCTGAAATTGTCTCGGTTATTAACGGTCCAACAGGTAAGACGGTTGAAGTTGTTGGTACTATTTACAGAGAAGGTTCTCCAGTTATGCAAGTCACTTCTGCATTTTTCTACAGAGGTACTTACACTGATTTTGAAAACACTTTTGAAAAGACCACTGAAACTCCAGCTCAAGTAGTAATTACATCCGCTAAGGATGCTGCAGTTTTACAATCCAAAGAATGGTTCCACAAAGAAGAAGGTGTTGAGTTATTAGGTAAGAGCTTGATTTTCAGATTGAAATCTGTTTACAAATTTAAGTCTGCGAATGTTTACTCTCATGTTTCTACATCTGGTAGTGTCTATTATGAATCTACAACTATGGAAATCAAAAAAGCTGCTGATATTAAATACAGTGCTGCATTCTCTTACGGTAATCCAGTTATTGACTATTTGAACAGAAATGGTACCCCAATTGAACAACCATTGATGTTTGAAAATGCAATTCCATTGGCACGTGCTTTAGAAACTAGAGCTCCTGCATCTAACGAAACTTATGCTGCTGTTTCAGGTGATTTTAACCCAATTCATGTCAATAAAATTTTTGCAGCTTATGCTGACTTACCAGGTACAATTACACATGGTATGTATTCTTCAGCTTCTGTTAGGTCTTTAGTTGAAATGTATGCTGCTGATGCAGTTGCTCCAAGAGTTGTTGCTTACAAGGCTAACTTTACTGGTATGGTTTTACCAAATGATCAATTGACTACTAGATTAGAGCATGTTGGTATGATTAATGGTAGAAAGATTATCAAGATTGAAACCAAGAAGGTTGAAACTGATGAACTTGTTTTGTCTGGTGAAGCTGAGATTGAACAACCTGTTTCCACCTTCGTTTTCACTGGTCAAGGTTCTCAAGAACAAGGTATGGGTATGGACTTGTACAACTCCTCTGAAGTTGCTAAAGCTGTATGGGACAGAGCTGATAAGCATTTGATTGAAACCTATGGTTTCTCTATCTTAGATATTGTTCAAAACAATCCACTTGAATTAACTGTTCATTTTGGTGGTCCAAAAGGTAGAGCAATCAGGGAAAACTATATCTCAATGCTTTTCGAAACAGTTGCCGAAGATGGTTCTATTAAGTCTGAGAAAATCTTTAAAGAAATTGATGAAAATACATCTGAATATACTTTTAGATCGCCATCCGGTTTATTAGCTGCTACTCAATTCACACAACCGGCTTTAACTTTAATGGAAAAAGCTGCTTTCGAAGATATGAAAGCTAAAGGTCTTGTTCCAGCTGAGTCCATGTTTGCAGGTCATTCATTGGGTGAGTATTCTGCATTATCATCATTAGCAGATGTTATGCCAATTGAGTCCTTGGTTGATGTTGTTTTCTATAGAGGTATGACTATGCAAGTTGCTGTCCCAAGAGATTCTTTAGGAAGATCTAATTATGGTATGTGTGCTGTCAACCCATCAAGAATTTCACCAACATTTAACGATGCTGCACTCAGATTTGTTGTTGATCACATTTCACAGCAAACTGGTTGGTTATTAGAAATTGTTAACTATAACGTGGAAAACCAACAATACGTTACAGCCGGTGATTTGAGAGCTTTGGATACATTAACCAACACTTTGAATGTCTTTAAGATTCAAAAGATTGATATTGTTAAACTACAAGAAATGATGTCTTTGGAAAAAGTTGCTGAACATTTGTCTGAAATTGTTGAAGAAGTGGCTAAGAAGTCATTAGATAAACCACAACCAATTGAATTGGAAAGAGGTTTTGCTTGTATTCCATTAAAAGGTATTTCTGTTCCTTTCCATTCTTCATACTTGAGATCAGGTGTAAAACCATTCAAGAGATTCTTAGAGAAGAAGATTCCAATGACTGCAGTTAAACCAGCTTCATTGATTGGTAAGTACATTCCAAACTTGACAGCTAAACCATTCGAATTAACTAAAGAGTACTTCCAGGATGTTTACGATCTTACCGGCTCTGAAAAGATTAAGGAAATCATTGACAACTGGGAAAAATATGATGCATAAACTCTAAACACTATAATTTTATTCTAGGTCAACTGGATATAGTGAGAATTCTTTTCTTGTTTCATTAATGCTTTTGTGATAACAATTTTTTTGTTTCCCTTTTTTTGTTTTTTTGTACCCCTTTTAATTTTACCTTCATGCTTTGAAAATCTTTTTTAAATATGTTTTGTGGTAAGAACATGGTAAGATAGATTTAATGGCACTTGATAGGTAACTTGTTTATATAGATTTTATATACTCTAACATTTGTTTGTTTATTCTGCTTTACTTTACGATCGAATCTAGACGTTTTACCTCATGTGACCTTCCATTTGCCGAGATTTTGTAAAAAATATCGGGGTTCCGGGAAACTCGGCTGAGTGTAGGCAGTATTATCTTGATTGTTGAACAAGTCCTCATTCTTACTTTCTTGCTGATTATATAGTATATTCATTTTATATCAGCAAAGAGTATCATTTTCCTTTTGGATACTCTTTGCTGATATATTGATTGACAATAAGTACAATTTATTGGCTCACAGACTTTAGAGGTGGAATTTTGCTGATTATAGCCCCGAGAAGCAATCATTTATTGATATAATTTAAAACTGGTTTTCTTGTTGACTTGAGTTACTTTTGTTGTTTAGATTCTTATGATATTTCAGCTGGAGATACAATAGGAACTTTTGCAAATAATGAAGGGACAATCAAATCCTACAATTATTGAAATTACCTTCTATTTGAATGACCTTAATATCGAGTTGAATACTTAGTATCTTAGAAACTGAATAGAATGGTTGCTAAGTCTGCTTCTGAAAGACAGGCTGACACTGGCTTGAGACTCACTTTATCTCAAAGCTTGAGACTGCGTTATATATGAGTGATGTTGGGAAAATAAATACTCTGAGTTTGAGTTTGATTTGAACACAGACACAGTTTATGATAAAAATGATATAACCGTTAGTCAAACTTTAAAATTTAGGGAAGAAAGGCTTCAAGTGAATACTACTTCAGAGGATTATGAGTTATAAATGGATACTGGTGCTACATGCAATGCGGTTTGCAATTCATAACTACTAAACAACATACGACCAAGTGACAAGAAAATGAGATTCCTCAAGAACAAGGTCGATGTTGATGAAATAGGTGATTTACAGTATTCTCTATATTCCAACATTATAAATGTTTTAAAATTATTAAGTATTGAAGGAGATATGATGCGTTTCACCTATAACAAACGGTTGATGTTCACAGCAGTGAGAAAAACGCAATTTTTCATTTTAAATGTTGACTCCTTAATCAGCAAAGTTGTATTACTCACTCAAGATACAAATACCGCTGGTTTAGTAAAAGAAACTTATACTACCTGTGGCCATCTTTCTACTAAGAGAATAAAAACCCTTTTTGAAAAGAAGTTTAATCGTTCAATCAGATTTAAACAGATTCAAAATATATTGAGGAATTGTTCATGTAGACATGTTAATATTCAGAAGAAACATGGTACAAAAATTCCATCAAAAAGAATTTATCAAAAAGGTGAACTCATTCACTTAGATGTTGTTGGTAAAGTGAAAGGTGAATACGCTATTATCGGCACAGATCGTTCTACTCAGTATGTTATTGGAAAGGTGATGCATGATAGATCACATGTCACTGAAAAAGCTATAGAAATCATCAAAAGGTTCAACACCATATTAAACCTAGAAAAGCTTAGTGTCTGTGAAATCAGAGCAGATAATGAATTCGACACCATCCAATTTAATAAATTCTGTGCTGATAATGGGATCGAAATCCAGTTCACTGTGGCAAACTCTTCATTTCAAAATGGTACTGCTGAGAGGATGAACCGAACTCTTAAAGATGTGACTCGGAATCTCCTCTTCACTTCTGGCGTTCCGCCTAAATATTGGCAGTATGCTCTAAATCATGCAATTTTTTTACATAACAGATATGACATCGATGATAATGGGAGCTCACCACTCACCAGATTAAGAAATAAAGACATCGAAGAGTCATCTGTTGATATGCCTCCACCTTTTGGCTGCAGATTAATTGGCTACAATTATAATGACACTCAAAAATGGTTTAAAGAACATCATATTGGTGTATTTTTGGGTTTTGATGAAACAAAAATGCTTTTTAGTTCAAAAATTATAAGAACTTGTAGTTTCAAAGCAAACTTTGAACTAATACGTTCAATGTGGGGTATTGGAAACTTATCTTTCACAGTGTTATTATTAAGTAGGCGATAGTCGATACACATTCTCATTGTTCCATCCTTCTTCTTGACAAACAAAACAGGACTGTTAAAAGGACTTGTACTTGGTCGTATAAAACCTTGTTCAAGCAATTGATCAACTCGAAGTGTAAGTTCTTCCTTTTCAGCATAACTTAAAGGGTACTGATGTCTTCTTGTTGTTTTAGGTTCCATAAAAACAAACCGATGTACATGCCTTCTTGTAGGTGGTAAATGAGTAGGTTGTGCTTGAGTAATGATGTCAGAAAACTCATCGAAAATTTGACTTCTAAATGTTTTCAATAATGGTTCACTAATTTCTTGGTCTATTACTTTATCATTTTCTTCGATATCTGATAATTCGTGAATGAATGCTAAAGAATGAATATTATCCTTATTCCTGACAATTGTGCATGAATTTCAGTGTTAAAAGAATATAACCAATAATTCTAACATAGTCTTTAATAATGTAGCTCTTCTTGGATTATCCAATAATTTGATTTCATGAGTTGAATTCATATCATTCTAAGTAAAAGTGCTAATACCATCTGTTATTGAACCAAAGTCAATTAAAACTTGATATTTAGAGTGATTGAAATTAGCATTTAATTTAGGTGGTAGAGGCTTTGGTAAATCATTAACTTGAAAGAACTAAGCGATATGTAGTTGATTTAATTTCAAAGCTCTAAGAAATCAGCTGTTGAACATTTGATGTTCCTGAATTATGCAATTCAGTAACAGGACTAGAATAAATGTCAGTTAATTGTTTTTGTAAGTACTTCTGTTGAATAAGAAATTCTTCGGGAGAGTTGTTATTGCAGCAATAATTAATATTATTCATTAAATTCGCTCATCAGCTAGCTATGAACTTTACAGGTTTTGTTTCCAAATTATTTAACAATTTTGGGAGACGCGTAAAAACAGTATTGTATAAGGTTAGCAAAATTCAATGGTGTTATCTTTTCATCTGAACTTTATATCTATGGAATATGATCAGATTAGGTTTCTCAAGCCAAACTCTTAGATCTTTTCCTCAGTTCATATCAAATCAATCTCGACTCTTTGCTAATAATTTATATAAACCACCAATTGCATTCAATCACTATAGAATGTCAGGACAGTCTACGTTAATGAGGTTTTTTGCTAGCAAAAAAAATAACACAGCAGCTTCTTCTTCAGAAAATGAAACAGAGAAGAAAAGGTCAAGGTCTCCGAGAAGATCCAGTACAGAAAAGGAAAATAAGTCTCGTTCAAACTCCCCTCATAAAAAGCAGAAGTCGTTACTCGAAGTGGACAAGGAAATTGAAGAGCACAGGAAGGAACAAGAAATTAAGGATGCAAGGGAGCTTTTGAAGCTAGAAAAGAGAGAATCAGTTTTGAAAGAACATAGCATTGAAGCTGCTCCGAACAAACCATTGATGTATTCCATGCTTACATCTGTTTTCGAAGAACTCGAAAAAGAAAGTGGTAGACTGAAAAATATTGCTTGTGCTTGTCAGTTCTTCAAAGATGTCTTAAATTTTACTCCTCCAGAAGCAATTGATGATAAAGCAAGAGATCTAACTATGGTAACTTACTTAATGGTCAATCGTTTAGGTCCTGATTACGTTCCTGGACTTGAGCTTGGACTTGGTGAAAGTTTACTTTTGAAGGCATTGGCACAAAGTACAGGACGTGAGGTTGCTCAATTGAGAAAAGAATATCATGTGACTGGTGATATTGGTGTTATTGCCCAAAAAAGTAGATCAAAACAGCTAGTAATGTTTAAACCTAAAAGATTGACTGTCTATGAAGTGTGGAAAGGTCTCAATGAGATTGCTAAAGCTGAAGGATCTAATTCTCAGCAGAGGAAAATAGGTACAATTAATAAATTGCTTACAGCTTGTGAAGGTGAAGAAGCAAAGTTTCTGATGAGATCTTTGGAAGGTAAATTGAGGATTAACTTTGGTGAAAAGAGTGTGATTGTTGCGTTATCTAAGGCTATACTAGAATGGCAGTTGAAACAAGCAAATAAAAGCATTACTTCTGATCTGGTTGTCGAAGCGGAGGAGCAACTCAAAGATGCTTATTGTCAAGTTCCTAACCATGAAATACTTATCAAAATTGCTTTGGATAAAGGGATTTTGAATTTGATGGACCATGTAGGATTGAAACCTAGTGTTCCATTAAAGCCTATGTTAGCCAAACCAACTAAAAGTATAAGTGAAATTCTTGATACATTGCAGGGTAAACGTTTTACATGTGAATATAAATACGATGGTGAGAGAGCACAGCTCCACTTAACTGAAAATGGTGACATTTATATATATTCCAGAAATTCCGAAAACATGACTGAAAGATATCCTGACCTTGTACCTGTTGTGAAAAAAATGAAAGAAATGAACCCTGAATTGCAATCTTTGATCCTTGATTGTGAATGTGTTGCTTGGGATCTTAAATCTGAGAAAATATTACCCTTCCAAGTTTTGTCCACGAGAAAGAGAAAGGATGTTCAAGAGAAAGATATTCAAGTTCAAGTGTGTTTATTTGCATTTGATATTCTATACTACAATGGTGAAGCATTGATTCAGAAGCCACTTAGTGACAGAAGAGAATATCTTTTTAATCATCTTAAGGAAATCCCTGGGAAGTTTAAGTTTGCGACAAAGATGGATACTGACAATGTTGAAGCAATCACTAAATTTTTGGACGAATCTGTTCACGATGCATGTGAAGGTTTGATGATAAAGACCTTAGATGGCAAAGACTCATGGTACGAACCTTCCAAGCGTTCACGTAACTGGTTGAAACTTAAAAAAGATTACCTTGACGGTGTTGGGGATTCATTAGACTTGGTCGTCATTGGTGGATATATTGGAAAAGGGAAGCGTACAGGTTGGTATGGTGGCTTCTTGTTAGCTAGTTACAACCAAGATACTGGGGACTATGAAACTGTTTGTAAAATTGGAACCGGATTTAGTGAAGAACTCTTACAAAAATTACATGACATTTTAAAGCCAACTGAAATAAATAAACCAAAATCTTCCTATATCTATGATACCAACAATTCAAATGCAAAACCTGACGTTTGGTTTGAACCAGCAATATTGTTTGAAGTTAAAATTGCAGATTTGACTACTTCCCCAATATATAGATGTGGTGCTACTTACATTGGTGATGGTCAAAAGGGTATTTCATTAAGATTCCCAAGGTTCATTCAGATTCGAACAGATAAATCACCCGAAGACGCAACAAGTAGTGATCAAATTGTTGAAATGTATAATAGTCAAGCAAATCTCCAATAGTATTGTATCTTTTTTGAATAATTACTAAAAGCACAAAACAAAAAATGGTATAGTTATAATATTATAGATAAAATTGTACATAATGCGTATCTTTTTCTCTTCAAAAGACTTCGAATACTAGATTTGAACATAGAACCCTAAAACTTGGTTTCCAAAGCTTGAAGAGTATTTAAGGTATTATCAACTCTCATATGAATCATCATTTTCATCAAAGAGAGAGTCTATTTGAAGATGCTGTAAGGAAGGATTTAATAATCTAGGTCTAGATGGATTCTTTGATATTTTAGATTTATTGTCATTCCGTAAAATTCCTTTCAGTTTTTTCTCAACTTTTGTATCTTCAGTATGGTCATCTTCGGATAAACCATTTGCATGGAAATTTTTATTGGAGTTCAAATGTTGATATTGAATGGCAGAAATAAGCCCATTGCTAAAACCAATAACAGGTGATATACCAACACCGGCACTCAACGCTGGGTTTTCGAGGTTATAGTCTATTCCAACAGTCCCTGGCGTAAATAATTGTCCATTCAAACCAAAATTCATTTTGCTGGAACTAGTTGGAAAAGCCGACATACTCAGCACCATATAGTCTTGCTGGGGTGGTATCTTGTTACCATCAACACTTTCATTTGAGTTGGCCGTTTCCGACTTTGTGGTTTCTGCTATTGAGTTTTGCATCATTTCAGAAGTTTCTGTATCATTATCAACTTTATTTGTTTCTGATGCCTTCTCTTTGGTAGATAATTCATCTGTAGAGTACATGACATTAGCACTTGGTATTGGCATTGATATCGGTATCAAACTGGAAGAGGGCAAGCTAAAGTATGAACTTAGATTGGAACCCATAGACGGGGATTGCGATTTCAATAATTGAAATAAGTAAGGCCCGCCTTGTAAAGAGTTCATATCACTTTGATAAAATGATTGATCAAAAAGATATTGGTCATTGTTATGCATTATATCATTCGAAGATAGAGGAGTAAACTTTGTTCCCTTCAATGGTGATTCCCTTCCATTCCGTTGACCATCAATAGTATTAGTAGGATCAATTGCCGATGGTAAACCGGAAACGATATACATGGGCTGGTTCGATGATGCGTTCGGCTGAATAGCAAAAGAAGCTGAAAGTAAAGGTTGATTGACGGAATTCAATAAAATGTTCTCAGATTCAAAGATATTGCCAGTTGACGGGTCATGTCTAAATTGCTGATAAACCTGCGAATAACTACGTGAGTGACTGTTAAGACTGTGAATCCCATTTGTGTCTAAAGAATTAGGAAATTGATGGCCATATAGTTGATCGTATGGAATCGATGCATTATTATCTTCTGTCCCTAATGAAGAATTCAAATAGTCCAGTATAAATTCGTCTGTTACAGTGGGATTTGAATTGGCATTGCTGTGTGGGTGATCTTGTTTAGCTGGTTTAACTGCTTCATTATCTGTATGGGTCGATAAATCAGTGTCATTTTTAGTAGAGCCCTTATCTTGAGTTTCAGAAGATACCAGAAGTTCATCAGTTTTTAATAAATAATCACTTACATCTTGTCCCATTTCTTTACTAAAGTGAGCAGAAAGTTGTTCCATTACCGGTAATAGTTGATCATACTTGAAGTTATCATAAAGAGTGCTGATAGGTTTAGTTGTCGTGGGTTGACTTGTCAACTCTCTCTTTAAGTCTCTTTCCAAAACATCAGTGAATAACTTATGGTGGGGAACACTGAACCAGAAAAATACTTTTTGCTTCTTTTGAGTTCGTAGACACTGATTTCTATGCAAAAATTTTAGGAAAGGTGATCTTGAATTTTCCAATACTGCATGTGTCCCACATTTCAAAGCTCTTAAATCAGAGAATATTCCTTCTTCAAATTTTTTACGGTCAACAATTTGACGTCCAATATGACCCATCTTGTATGCAATACAACGAACAATATCTGTCCCCGTGATGAAATAAAGATTGTTCCAATATACACAAGAAACAAAACCTTCTTCCTTATTTAGAAAATATCTCCTAATAACTTGATTTTCATGCCAGTTAACTGGTGCTGTAACTAAGAACAAATCTAAATCTTTGATAAGTTGAAGAGAGTTTAACATTTTCCCTGCTTCTTCAGACTCTTTTTCATGTGTCATTGAATGTGCATCGTTATCGTTTAAGAACTCAGAAGTACTGGCAAGTTTGTGTTCGCCCGATTCCAAAAAAGTGTTTTCGGGTTTAGTCGTTGTACTCTCATTTCGCTCATTGTGATAAATTTTCGATGAAGTCATTGTAGTGATGTTGTATGTAAAATTAAAGTGAAAATGAAAGTGAAGTTCCCTTGGTATATATGACTAATAAATATTAAAGACGTATGAACGGATATAATCGGAAGATAAAATGATTGGCCAGAGATATAGTAAAATCAACGAATATGCAGAAAATAATATTTCGACTCCAGGTGACGATGAGCTATTGTATCCTTATCAAATATGCTGAATGTATATGATATGTCATAAAGTGACTATCGATGGCTATACTATTCAAAGAACAATATTTATGGATTATTAATAGATCAAGTGAATTTTTCCAGGGTGTGGAGTCGCAAAGGTTTCTGTGAAGTATCAGATGAAGAAGTGTTGTGCAATCTTGAAAAGTCTCCAAAAGGGAGGTCAGGAGAGAGTGGATGTTAACTAAGCGCAGTGTAGAAGAATGCAGCCCGGCGCGACAAAAGCGCTGCTGCAGTCCTGGATTGAAGAAAGCGGCAGAAAATCGGAGACATCTGAAACATCTGAAACACCTGTTACACCTGAAACAGCTGTATCACAGTTTTCTGGCAAGATAAAAGACCGCACAAAAACGTGAAACACGCTGGTTTGGGCTGTGCAGAAACATGAAACATTTTTGCGCGCAATTTTCTGCTACGACAAGAAAGCTGTTGCGCGTAAACAGTAGTTATATATTATGACTTCTTGACTCCTTTTCTTGGTGCGTTTATACTATTACAGAGTGAGAAAACTATAAATGTACATAATTCTATCTGCGTCCCCTTCCACGTTTCCGTTTGCGGTCTTGTCCTTGGTTGTCGTCTTGGTGACGTTTTTGGGACTTTTGAAGAACATCTTTCTCCTCTTCTGCCCTTCTGGCTTCTTCTGCTTCTTTTTTTCTTTCTTCATCCCAAACTTTCTCCTCTTCCTTGATATTCCACTTCCAGTCATTGAATTTACGGCAATATAACTCCATATTCCAGTTCTTCCACACCATACGTCCGTAAACAGTGGACTTAATGGAATCCTTGTTTTCGAGTAGGCTTTTAGCAATTCTTTCTTTAAACATATTAAGTTTGAATGTGAACATCCAGAACTTGTCTACAATATGTGAACCTGTCGAGTGGCAAGCAAGCTCAATTAGTTTGGAAGAACCTTGAGCTAAAAATTTGTTTAGAATATTCTTTCTTTCTGGAAGAGTTAATGAATCTCGCATCATCAATATACTTTCGACCACATGTGAGAAAACACCATGTTTACAAAGCTTTATTAGTACATCATCATCGAATTCCAAAAGATTCTTAACAGAAAGATGTAACGTTTTATCATTGTCAAACTCTATTAATTTTTCAAAAAGAAGTGATCTTCTTCTTTCTTCTGCTGTTGGCCAATCGTCTTTTGTGGAATATAATGTAGACATACTTAGTTTCAAAATGTTTTCAAATAAATCGTACTTTTCAGTACCTTTGCCAAAAAACTCTAATAATTTTTCAACAATTTCCTCCTTCTTGTAGTTCTGATTGGCAATTGAACAATCAACAATCTTAGCACCAATATCGATATTATTAATCATGAGTTCATTCAATATCGGGATCAACTTATCTAAAATATCAAGTTGTTGTTTGGATTTGAGCTTTTCCATCATTGCTTGAACAACGAAAACACCTGTTGTTTCTCTTTTAGCCAATTTTTCAATTCTGTCTTTCATGTATGAGTTGTATAATCTTTCAACACTTTTGGTCTTTTGATTTGTGATTGCGTTTTGTAGAAAATGGGATCCAACATTGTTACTTAATAGATATTCAACGTATGCACTTTCCTTTTCACGATCTTTAGGATCTGCATTTTCATCATCACCGTTAAATATTTTTCTCCATACTGTTCTATCCTTATCAACAATACCTTCTAACTGAATCAAAAGTTGAATAACAGGTGATGCAACTGGATCAATGGCCAATTGTCTTAGTTTTTCAGTAGACTGATTTTTAATGGATTCTTTTAAAACTTCATTTAATTCCTCTTTGAAGGAATTTGGAACTTGAAACTTCTTTTTATGATCTTCACTATCCTTCAAATCAACTGTTTTCCTAGCAATTTTCGATTTTTTACTTCTAAGAATCGAATTGGACTCAACTGATGAAGGCAATTCTTTACCTGTCATAACTAATAAAGCTAAACGCAAAACATGAGAAGCGTATTTATCTTTTATCATTTTTTTAATTTGTGGTTTGAATTCGTTGATGATAAATAGAAACATATTTTCCATACTTACCCATCCTTCACTTTCTTCTTCGTCAACATCTTCATAATCAATAGGATCATAACCATTAGATAATATTTCTTTCTCAATTAAAGCAGCACATCTAACAAGAAATGCTTCCATAACATGAGAACTAAATTTATGTTTAGATAATTCATAAAACTTTCCATTGAATGTGTTGAAAAGTTGATGCATATGTTTCAAACTACATTCGAAAATCAATCTTTCCATCAATTTCGAACCTATTTGATTTGTGACAAGTTTAAGCTCTTTACCCTTAGCTTCTTGGAAAACACTATTAATAAACAGTGCTCTTTCTTCGGAACTGCCAAATGTATTAATGTTTAAAGTTTGTTCAGCTTGACGGAAATATGTTAGTTCATTAGCATCGACAAGACCGAAAAAAACTTCATCTTCTTTTTGCAAAAGTTCTTCAGACTCTTCTTCGTCTCCTAAAAATTCCTTTTTGTCAACATGTTCACTATCAGATTTAACCTCTCCGTTTTCCAACTTGTCTTTCTTGATTCTTCTTCCTCTAGCTTTTGCCATGATATTGTCTCTCACCGAATATATTCAAAAAAAAAAAATATTGTGTAAACGATTTTGGCATTATAGTGAAAAAAAAATATTTCTTGTCGGACTGCACAAAACTGTTGATCTAGCAAAGTTGACTAGCCCCCCTCTCCCCTGTTCAAGGATTAACAAACTCCACGAACAACACTACACGCAATGGATGAAGAAGGTGACGAAATCATAATATCATCTGCTCATAGAAGGAGAAGACAAGCAAATAATCAAAGTAAGCGAATATCAGATGAAGACAGCAAAGATGCAAATACTAAAAAGAAAGCTCCAGAGGCACTGAAAGGTGCAAATGGAGGTTATGCTTGGGAAGACGAGTATCGTCGATCGTGGGATATTGTGCAAGAGGATGAGAGTGGATCGATTGAAAGTATTGTAACAGGGCTAGTAGAATCACAGAAAAGACGATTCTTGAAAAATGTTACACCTTTCCAAAGAGGTATTATTCGAACAATGGTTTTAGTCCTTGATTTCTCTTCAGTTATGAGAGAGAAAGACTTTAGACCAAATAGAGCTACTATGATGCTCAATTATGCGATTGAGTTTGTGAGTGATTTCTTTGATCAAAACCCTATTTCTCAACTCAGTATTGTTATCATGAGGAATGGATTGGCACAAGCGATAACTGAAGTTAGTGGTAATCCAAATGATCACATAGAAGCTTTGAAGAAATTAAAGAAGGTGGATCCAGAAGGTGACCCAAGTTTGCAAAATGCGTTGGAAATGTCTCGAGGATTGTTGTTACACGTTGCAAGCCATTGTACACGTGAAATCCTAATTATTTTTGGTGCATTATTTACATCAGATCCAGGTAATATCCATACAACAGCACAAGCATTGATCAAGGAGAAGATAAACATTAGGATTATTGGGTTAACAGCAAGAGTGGCAATTTGTGAGGAACTTTGTAAGCTAACAAATTTTGGTGATGCAAGGAATTCTTATAATGTTGTTTTAAATGAAACTCATTGGAAGGATTTAATCTCGGATTGTGTTACGCCTCTTGCAGTAACTAAGGCAGAATCACAAAATACTGATGGTTTTACGTTGGTCAAGATGGGATTCCCATCTAGAGTTAGTGACGTTGAACCAACGTTGTGTTCTTGTCATTCGAAACTTGTTTACGGAGGGTACATATGCCCAAACTGTAAAAGTAGGGTGTGCAACTTGCCTACAGTGTGTCCATGCTGCGAGTTGATGTTGATTCTATCTACACATCTAGCTCGTTCATATCACCACCTTTTCCCTTTAAAGCTATACGAAGAAGTGAAAGCATCCGATGAGTACGATACCCAGAAATGTTTCTCTTGTCAAACAGACTTCCCTTCTGCAGCTTCATTCAATATCACTAATGGGGGGCCCCGGTCAGGGAAGAATGCTATCTCCCATCGTTACAAATGTACGGAATGCCAGCACCAATTCTGCATCGACTGTGACATTTTCATCCACGAAACACTCCACACCTGTCCTGGCTGCGAAAGCATGAGCAGGAAAGCCTGACTGTATATAGAACTATACTAGCTACGTACCTACTACTGTAACAATTACCAGATACCTTGCCAGCTCGCCGTTGTACTTGTGCAGGTGGTGGTGGTGGTGGTGGTGTCCGCCAAGTACAGCAGACCCAATCACAACGGGCGGGTCGCGGAACGTTGCTTCCGTGAAGCCTGAATCGAATCACCCGCAATGCAGTGGCGGTAAGCCCCGTCCAGAACTGCTGCTGAAGTGGCCAAGCTCTGCATCCCCAATCAAGTCACCAAACAAGTGTCGTAGAGACTCCAGACATGACGACCAAGGCGGTATTGCGGTCCATAAAGAACGTCACGAGTGGATACTCGTCGTCGCAGATTCTGGTTCGTGAATGTACATCCAATGACCCATCATCTCCGACCATCACCAAGATGTCCCAGGTTGCTGACCTGACCTACAAAAACGGTAGCTTCCAGGACATCATGGAGATAATTGACAAAAGGTTGAACGATAAGGGAAAGAATTGGAGGCATGTTGCAAAGGCGTTAACTCTTTTAGAGTATCTTGTCAGATACGGATCTGACGACGTGGTTATATGGGCGAAGGACAACCTTTACGTTATTAAGACTTTGAGAGAATTTAATACCACTGACTCTACAGGAGCTGACCAAGGGTCGATTATCCGTGTGAAGGCCAAAGAATTGACTAGCTTGTTACAAGATGATGAACGTTTGAGTCAAGAAAGAGAAGCTGCAGGTCAAAATTCTTCCAGAGGTAGAAGAAGGCACGAAAGACGTTCGGGTCCTCCAAAAGCTGATGATGATGATGTCTATGATGAAGATTTACAGAGAGCTTTAGAAGAATCCAGAATGACTGCTGAAGAAGAGGCTAACAGGAGACGGAATCAATCAGATGAAAGTTTGGAAAGAGCCATTCAGCTTTCTCTTGAAGAAGAAGAGAAAAGGAAGAAAAACCAAAATCTTTTGGATATCGACTCCAATCCTCCCGATGTTTTTGGGTTCTATCAACAACAGCAAGCTCAACCTCAAGGTCAGATTATCGGGTACGATATGTTTGGTAACCCAGTCTATGGTAATCAACCAATGACAACCGGTTACTTGCAGAATACATATAATGACTTAGCTGCACAGCAATTAGCTGCTCAACAACTCGCAGCGCAACAACTTGCGGCACAACAACTTGCAGAGCAGCAGGCACTGTACATGCAACAGCAACAACAGCTTTATCAACAACAACTGGCTGCTGCAAATCAAGCACAACTTCAAACTGGCTCCAACAATCCGTTCGCACAAAAGCAACAGTCTAATGACAATGATGAACTTCTGAAACAACAAATGGAAGCTGAAGCTGAAGCAAATAGAAGGAAGCAAGAAGAGCTAATGCAACAGCAAATGCTATTGCTACAACAACAACAGCAACAACAACAGCAACAGCAACAGAATCCAATGAAACCTCACCTAACTGGCAGTCAAAAAATGAATGAACAGTACTCTGAGCTCAACCAACTTTTAGCTCAAGGCACAGGTATTGACACTTTTGGTAATACCGGTGATGCTAGGATTCCTGCACAGTTTACTAAAACAGGTACATTTATTAATTCTCAAGGTACTGGATATAAACAGGTATCCAACACCAACAACAATCCATTTCTTGACACACAATTTACTGGTATAAATGTAAACGCACCAGCCGTTCCACCATCTAGAATCATTCCAGCTGAGACCGGTTATGGATTCGGCAACCAGCAGCAGCGCGTACAGCAACAACAACAACAACAACAGTCTCAAGGAAATTACAATAGCTTGATTGACCTTTAGTCTTTACTTGTTTCAGGTTCGCTTTTACCTTTGATAAGAATTCTCTGCTTTCGAATTATTTTTGTACATTTTAAAAACAGTCTCGTAGAAATAAGTGTTGGGCTCAGTTTCAGCTAAAGTAATACAGTCATGTAGAATGTTTGGAAAGTTGACGACTACCTAGAAATAGCTCAATCGCTTGGATACTAACTCTGTGGTCTATACCAAAGGAACCAATAATTCTGTTGTTTTACCGAAATTACATCCATTTTTTTCCATCAATATGCCAGTTAAAACACACAAAGTATGTTGGTCTGTCTCAGGAAGCAACTATGATCATAGCAGTGTAGCTAAAAATAAAATATACGAGAATGTCTCCTCGCTGTAGAAATTCACTTCTAAAATCCGGAAACGGACTTAGTAAAATTGGTATTATGTTACTGTGGTGCTATTAATTGAGAGACTTCAGTAAGGCCCTTAATGGTAATACACCTAAAAGCACCACAGGTAAAAATTTGGTGGTCAATAAGGGCAATAATTCTATTGTTTCCAATCCGCTCACCGACTAAATTAATATTGCAAATTTTTTTAACCGAAATAGTCAATCGAGTTACTCGAAAAAGATCTCTGGATTTTTACAATGTCGCGGTTTTCGCTGTCCCAGAATCGTTCAGTTGCAAATTGGTTGTTTGTCTGACTGAGCCTGTTCAATTGCTCTTCTATCTTCTGGATTGCAGCTCTCAAGCAAGTTCTAGCATAATATAAATACAAATGTCCGGAGCTAACAGGTACGTCCACATTGCGGTTGCAACTATACTGCAGTTATATGCCATCCATATTCATAGTTTTATACTAACACATCTTTTGATATAGAGGTAATTCCAGAGGTGGTAGAGGTGGAAGAGGTGACTCTAGAGGTGGCAGTAGAGGTGGTAGAGGTGACTCTAGAGGTGGTAGAGGTGGCTCTAGAGGTGGTAGAGGTGATTTCAGAGGTGGTGCTAGAGGTGGTAGAGGCGGTAGAGGTGGCTTTGGTGGCGGTGATGCACAGGTTATCAAGCCTGATTACAATTTTAAACCACAGTTTGAAAGTGCAATCACTGAACCAAACCCATTACCAAAGATTCAAGAAATAGTTGCAGAAGAAGAGAAAAATAGAAAACCAGAAGATCCTTATCAATTAGTGAGAAGACCTGGTTATGGTACTATTGGTATTAAAACTAAAGTTGGTGCTAATTATTTGAAATTCCAAGTTTCTGGCCTCAACTACTGGTATTATAATGTTACATTCCAAGATGCAATTGCTGCAAAGAGGAAAATCAAGAACGATCTTTTAGAAATTTTATTAACTAAGAAACCTTTCGATGGTTTACGTGGTAAAATCTCTCATGATGGTTCTGCATCTTTATATTCTTCAAGTCCATTACCAATCAAGAAGGAAGATGGAAAGGTCAAATTTGTTTTCGAACCAGAAGATTACAGAGGTGTTGTATCTTCTACTGTCATGTCTACCTTAAGAGGTAAGAGTACTACTGATCCAGAAATTTATTGTACAGTTGAATATATTCACAAATTAAGTATGGATGATTTAACTAACTGGGTTAAACTCAATGATAAAAAGAACATTGAATCAACTGCTTATATTACTGCTTTAAATACTGTTTTAGGTTACCAAATCTCTAAGAGTACGAATGTTTTCATGGCTGGTAGAAATAAGTTTTTCTTTGTTGACCATCCTGAAAAATGTCAATCTTTCCAAAAAGGTTTATACATTGCAAATGGTTATTACGCTTCTGTTTTACCAACTTTTGATAATGTTATGCTTAATGTTAGACCAGTTGCTGGTGCTTTCTTTAAATCACATAACAAAGATGGTTCTCAAATGTCTGTTGCCGATTTAGTTGCAGATTATTTTGGTGAAACTGATTTGAACAAGGTTCCAAATAGTGAAATCATTGGTCAAAAATGGTTCTTCAAAGGTATCAAGATTTTAAGAACTTATTTAGGTCATAAATCTAAACCAAAAGGTATTTTCGATATCAGTAATTCTGAAACTGCAAACAATTATAAATTTGATTGTGATGGTAAACAAACTTCTGTTGCACAATATTTTACTTCTAAATATAACATGAAATTAAAATATCCAGACTCTCCATTAGTTCATTTAGGTGGTTCTAATTATGTTCCAATGGAAGCTTGTATGGTTGTTCCAGGTCAAGAATTTAAGGGTGATATAACTGATGTTAGAGGTGTCTTAGCTTTCAGTACTCATAGACCAAATGTTATTGCAGGTTTAGTTCAACAAGATGGTGCTAAGAAACTTCTTACTTCAGTTGATGCCGACGAAGCAAAGAGAATTGGTACTAAATTAGTTGTTGTCCCATCTAGAGTCTTATCCGCTCCTGTCTTAGAATATAAGAATACTAAGATTGAATTTGTTGAAAAACCAGCTGATGGTAAATCCGAAAAGGGTAAAGGTTCTTGGGATTTAATCAATAAACAATTCTATACTCCTGTCCCTGGTGTTAAGAAACTGACTGTTTTAGTTTTGGAACAATCTAGAAGACCTTTACGTCCTGATGATAAGAGAGATATTGAAGAAGCCTGTACTGAATTCGTTGCAGAAGTTGCAAAACATGGTGTCAAATTCGCAAAGAATTTTGTTATTAAACCAGTCAGTTATGATAGACCTGAGAACTTAACTAGAGAAATAGTTAGTGTTATGAAGCCATTACAAGCAAGTACTGACTATGTTTTAACTATTTTGAATCAAAAGGAAAAGATTATTTATGCTTCTGTTAAGACTGCTCTTGATAGAGACTTAGGTATTCTGAATCAATGTACACTTGCTAACAAATTTGCTAAAAAGAAATTTGGTAAATTTGATATTCAAATGTATGCTTTAATGAGTATGAAAACATGTATCAAGCTGGGTGGTGTTAATCATGTCTTATCTAAAAATGATGTTGGTAAGTTAGTTATCAATGGCTTACCAACATTAGTTCTTGGTGCAGATGTTACTCACCCAACTGGTAATAGTAATGGTACTTCAATTGCAGCAGTTGTTGGTTCAATTGATGATAAATTTAATTCTTTCCCAGGTTCTATTTCAGTTCAAGAACAAAAGCAAGAAACTATTTCTGATATGTCAAAGATGTCTGTTGAAAGAATTTTAGCTTATCATAAATCTACTGGTAAATTACCAAAATCAGTTTTATTTTACAGAGATGGTGTTTCATTAGGTCAATTCAATATTATTTTAGATGCTGAAGTTACAGCTGTTAAGAATGCATTTGCAACTGTTGCAAATCAACTTAATGTTAAATTTGATCCTAAATTAACATTTGTTACAATCTTAAAATCTCATAATACAAGATTTTTCCCATTAGAGAAGAATGCTAAGAATGATAAAGGTAAAGAAGTTGCAGTTCAAGCTCAAGATAATATAATGCCAGGTTCTGTTGTTGAGAAAGGTGTTACATCAAGAAGTTTATATGATTTCTATTTACAATCTCAACAAGCATTACAAGGTACTGCAATTCCAGGTCATTATTACGTTTTATATGATGAAAATCATTGGACACCTGATGAATTACAAAAGATTACTTATAATCTTTGTAGTATCTTTGGTAGAGCAACTAAATCTGTTAGAGTTGTTCCACCTGCTTATTATGCTGATTTATTATGTGAAAGAGCAACTTGCTTTGTTCAAAATGCTGTTGTTGGTAAGGGTAAAAATCCTGTTGAAGCAGCTAAGAAAGCTCTCGGTGCTGGTATTCATAAGAATGTAAATGGCAGAATGATTTACATTTAGTTCATCAGATTTTGGAAATATCCTATTTTCTTTAGTAATTTTTGTTTTTAAATTAATTTTCCCCCAGAAAAAACTTCATATATATTATAAATGATTGTAGAGATCTCAATAATTTATTTTTTTATGGAAAATATGTTACTCGAATAATTAATGTACAAAGAGCTAGCTATATACATGAAAGAATTTATTTATCCAGGTGATTGGCAATTTAAAATCTTTTCTGGATTGCCATAACATCATCAATTTTACTTAGGGCAAGTTCTAAAAGTTCTTTACGTTCTTGTAATTCAATATGACGTTTAACTTTTGGATCTTCCTTTGCATAATTTTCAATTTCTTCACTTGTTAAATTTGAACTTAACCTTTTCTCTAATTCTCTTGGGAAATTATAATAAAAATCACTTAATAATTCAACATTTAAAAATAGAATTGCAGTTTGAGTTAATTTATCTGCAACAACATCAAGGAAAATTTCAGGACATTTGAATTTATTTTCCTTATGTTTACAAGTAGAACTTTTCAAACTTTTCAATCTCATATTTAAAATTGAAGTTCTATCCTTCAAAAATAAAGCTTCACGACCTTTCAAAATTAAACCTGGACTAAAACCAAGATTTTCCCTTTCAATATTTTGACCAACAATATTATTTTCATTTTCAATATAAGTTATAATTTGCTTTAGTTTATTACCACCAACAGTTTTCTTAATTAAATCATAAGATTCTTGAGCTTCTCTAAGTTCTTCAGATAACAAAGAAATTGAATGATTTCTACTTAAATTCCATTCTCTATCTTCAATTTCAATTTCATACTTGAAAGGTTTAATACAATTTTCAACTTGATCAGCAGTTGAATTAAACCTTTGATTTAAAACAGAAATTGCAGCATCTTTGATTGCATTTTTAATTAATGAGTTATTCCTAATATTTGTACTATTGATTAATACATCAATTTCTGATAATAAAGCATCTGTTATTAAAGAAGTTGATAATCTACCAACTCCAATTTTAGTTAAATTAGCAGTTGTTAAATCTAATTTTCTATGCCAGAAAGTATCATCATTTCTAGCAGAACTTAATTCTGAGATTGAAGGTTCTTCAAATTCATAATCAGAGGAACCAGAATTTTTCTTTAAATAAGGCTCTGATTTATTCCAATATCTTAAAGCTAATAAATCTAAAACTTTTTGATCTAATTCACTTTTCAATAATGATCTTAATTCAGGTTTACCAAATTTTTCACTAAATTCTTTGATTTGAATTTTCAAATTATCAATTGTTTGAGCCAAATATTTTTCAGCAGTTAAATCCCTATCATTGAATTCAACTTTAAATTTATAACTAGTTTCTTCTAATTCATTTATAACCATATCGTGCATTGGTTTCAAAGCATTTGACATTGATCTTTCTAAAACTCTAATTAATTTTTTCTTTAATAATCTAGTTGAAACATTAGTTCCAATAAAAGCTTCTTTATTCTCTTTAAAATATGATCTTTCAAATTTTTGTTGTTCTGAGAAAGCTTGGAAACCTGATTTTTTATGAAAGATGGAATTTGATTTAGGAATTTTAGTGATAACACCAACATAACCCATCTTTAAAGGATATTTTTTATTCATCAACATATTTCTAGCAGTTTCTGGATCAACCAGATCAAGCTTTGTTATTATACCAATAGTTCTTTCACCTCTTGGATCTGCTTTCCTTGCGGCTCTTAAAGCTGAAGAATTTGCCAAATCAACATCTGCTGCACTTATTGCCAAGATTATATTTGGTTCTTCAAGATATTTATCACAAACTTCTCTAATTTTGGATTTTAATGTTAAAGGTTGATCTGCTGCTTCAACTTGGATATAACCTGGTAAATCAACTAAAGATAAATCAGGTACTCTTGGAGATTTGATTGTCAATTGAATTGGATCTGCAGAAACGGCTTCATCATGAGGTACAGCTAAATTTAAATCAAGTAAAACTTTCTGAACTTGTTGGAAATCGGTCATATTATACATTTTCAGAGCAGGGAATTCAGCTGTCTCAGAAGCACTTGAAGGATCATTAACTAAAGTCAACTCGATTGGTCTTCTAGTTACCATATTAGAACCTTTTGGAAGGAATTCTTGACCCACTATACTTTCTAAAACTGAAGATTTACCTGAACTTTGAGATCCTATGACAACAATTGCAGGTAATCTCAATTCAGTCGCACCGTTTATATTCAATAAGATATTTCTAATTTCAATCATTTGCTTTGTTAGATTTAACATTTGATCTTCAAGAAGCTCACGCTGTTTGTTTTCCTCTTCTTCGTCGAATTCGCTATCATCGTCTTCATCATTATCAACATCATTAGCATTTTCTTCATCGGATCGCATACCAATGGCCGCAGCTGAAGCTGCAGCACCAGCTGCAACTTTATCATTATCTCCATTGCCATTTTCATTGTCATTGTGATTATTATTGTTATTATTGTGGTCACCACTGTTCCCTCCATCACTTTCAAACTGCGACAACACGGACTCCAATATCCCACCAGCGGCATCTTTCAAATCACCAGCCAACTCCTTTGCCCTATTGAGCTTCTCACTCGTATAATTTGAAGCCTCTTCAACTTTATACATGACGTAACTGCCAGCGGCAGCTATTCCACCGCCCAAATAAACGGGCACTTTCGCAGTCTTAGACACTGCCTTACCGATACTGTAGAACGAAAATGGTCGTATTGCTGCATGGTTGGAAATGCTCCTCCTGTACTGGCACCAATTCAATAAATTTACCCGATGTGTGCCTTTAAAACCGTGAGTCCCGACACCCCTCACTGAGACCAGCCTCAGCGGCGATACAGACCCAGTAGCTGGCAACTTTGCTGCTAGTAGTAGTGACATGTAGCTTTAGCGGTGAGCAAGCACAAGACAGCGGAAATTGCCAGTGGTTGGTTCCCTAGACCGGACCTGATCACTGCAGCTTGTACCCTGGTGGCGGTTGGATTACGTATTCGGGGATGGCCGCCACCCGCGTGATGCGCAGCACAGCCCGGCTGGCGGCGGGTGCGTCTTTGTTGCTGTTTCTGTTACCAGAACAATCGTGAATAATGGACGCATCATCGGTGGGCCTGGTCTCCGGAGTCTCGTAACCGGGGTTTCCGTCGTCAGCGGGCGGTCACAGCCAGGGCCTACCCGTACGGGGTATAAGAGGTGGTGTTGCCGCCCACCACTGCCAGCTGAAACCCGTAGATATATAGTTATGTAGTTATTTAGTAGCACACACACACACACACACACACACACAGCTGAAAGATGTCCGACACTACACAACCACAACAACAGTACGTATTCTACAAAGGCGAGAAGGGCGACTTCATTGTCTTCATCGACAGGGAAGACTATTTGAAGAAGTACGTGGGAGGCGATACCAGTATTCCGCTCTCGTACATCGTGTCCTTGTTTGAAGTGTACAGGACAATCACAGGAAGGGGATCCTCCGGTAAGCTAGTGGTTGCCAGCGATGCAGAGATTGCCGAGGAGTTTGGCGACTTCAAACACTTGGACTCTGAAATCATTCCGCAGATATTGAAGAAAGGTGTTGTCCAAAACATGGTGAAGAAGTCGTTCGATCAGGACAAAATCTGAAATCTGATTGTCTAAGCATAACAACTTTACATCTATAACAGCTTATTTATTGCAAGAAAATATCTACGATTTAACGAATATATAATGTTAATTAGTTGAAAACCCTGTAATTTCATTTGATATCCGTTCATCGACACAAAGAAAGGCTAGCCGTATGATAGTACGGTGTAACTATAATCAGGAATTGCTATGTCTGTTACGTTTGGAGCTAGAATTTTTGAAACTCTTCCAAAGTCTACTGACTCCGTTACTTATTTTACTTGCAGATGAAATAGAGTGTATGGATTCAGAATCTAGGAAACGTGAAGTAGAAGCAGCTGATGATACTATAGATGATGCTGATGTTGATGATGTGTTCCTTTTCTGCTTGTGCTGATATTGGTGCACTCTTGGTGATGAAACTGTTTCCTTAAATCTCTTATTAGGTGATTTTTTGATATCGTTTGTAGTCGAAACAGATAAAATTGACTTTGAACTTGAAATAACTTTGGGTGATGTAATCATACTCGATAAACTTGATAAACTAGTACTATGATTGATATTATGTGGTTTCTTGAACTCTTCTTGTGTTGATGGTGACTTACAAATCTCTTGAAATGTTCTAACAGATTTTGAATTCCTTAACCTTTGAGGTGATCGTAACCCAAAATTACCAACAGATGTTGCAAATGAAGGAGATGGTGGCACAAATTGAGTTTTAGGAGTATTTGGTATATTGTTTGGGGTATTAGTATTGGTATGTATTTGGGTATTATTATTGGTATTATTATTGAGAGAAAGTAAAGATAATCTTGAATGGAACAAATTTGATAATGATCTACTAATTGACATATTCATTGTGTAAATTTCAAATTGAGTTGACCAAATACTTGCAATACAAGTTTGTGATGCACACCTTTCTTGGATTGTGATTTTAATCGATTGAAATTTATTATTCAAAGATTGAATAGTATTAGATCTTGAAACTTTAGCAATATTTGAATAGTTTGGACTTTCAATTGTATCAACATCAGAGGAAACAGAATCTGAACGATTCCTTTTCTTTGTTAGATTGAAATCAGAAATGAAATGATCAACCTCGTAATAATAAATTTCATTCAAATTTTCAATACCATCACCTTCACTATCACCACTATCACTACCACTAGCACTACCACTTGGATCAGCATTTTTATTTCTCCTAATTGGACGAATATTTTGAGGTATCGATGAAGTAACATTGAATTTCTCAGATTCATCATTGAGTTCAATAGATAATATTTTCCTTTGCATATCTGAGTATATAAATTTTTGTTGAAAGAAATAATCTGAACTATTATTATAATTGAGTCTATCGATATTCAAATTCAAGTTAGCTTTCCATAACAAGAGTTCTTTCTCATCAGGGAATATCATTCCAATTTCATAAACATTGTAAGAATCTTCAAAAATAATCGTCATTGTATCTGGATAAGAAGTTGATAAACAACTAGAATAATTTAAATTGAAAATAGACATCAAAGGAATGATAAATTTAATTTCTAAATTATTGGAATAAATATTCGAAGGTTTAGCTAAAATTAAATGACTTTTAAATAAAATTCCACATAAATATTCATATTGGATTGATGAATTTTTCAATGATGGATAAACAACACCGAAAGAACTTGATAATTGTAAATCTTCTAAATTTTCTAAGAAAAGTGAATTGGGGAATACATTTTTATTTGATTTATTGAAAAGTTTTTTAAAAGATTCAAGTTTAATACATTTCGAATCTTCGTGACCAACAAAATTATCAACTGCATCAATTTTAGCATTAATTTTCTCAATAAAGTTCTGATAATATAACAATTGAGATTTATTCTTTTCATCTAAATCAATATTCTTCAATAATGACATCAACATTAATTTATATCTGACCATTCTTGTAGTTGGCATTTGAACAACAGAAATAAATCTTGTATCCAAGTGTTTATCTAAGAAAGATTCATCCAGTAGATTTTTATGTTGAACCAAATAATCGTTAAGTATAATAAAAGAATTACGTTTATATTTCTCAATATTCTTAGGATTTGAGAAGGTAAGTATTCTTTGATATAGTGAACAATAAGTTGAATAAGTGTCAACATCTATAGCATGATTGGATAAAAGTTTGACTATAGACTCCAAATAGATGTTTTCATTGGAAACATAATTGAATTTCTCAAAATCTGGTGATAGTAGGGATATATCTATTTTTTCGATATTCTTATGCTGAATTAATGCAACGGATTCATCAAACCATTTCATGTAAACTTTGAGTAAAGAATCATAGAAATTTTGATGATTCTTGAGTAACTTAACAACACATTTCCTGAATTTCTCAAAATATATTGGAGTTTGAAGATCTGACATAAAATTGTTCAAATAAACTTTCTCTAAGATTCGCAAGGAACAAATGTAAACTTTCTCTGTATTAAGCAATTCAGCTGTTTGTTTCAATCTAGTAAACGATCGTTTGAGAGCATCAATTGAGACATCTGTTCTGCTCAATATTTTGGAAGATGGGGTATAAAGATTCGAGTTTGAAGAGAGGATTTCAGTAGAGGTTGTAGAGTTGATTTGAGAGACTGGGCCACCGTTGATTGCAGATTTCAAAGTTGCATATTTCGTTGGATCTCCTGGATCTGAAGATATTTCAAGATCGTCCAGACTCAAATTCAGGTCTAAATCGAGGTCTACTTCCAATCTGTAATCGGCAATATTGTATCCCGAGTTACCACCAAAACCGGTCTGGTGCAAGCGGAGGTAGTCGTTAACTGAATCATCTTCGTGATCGTTCGTAATACTCGAATCATTCAAACTGAGATCGTTGAGCGTGAGTGGTTTCTTGGGATTGTGGTTATGGTATATCTCGAAAGTGGATAAGTGTGCCAAGCTGTTGTAATCGAAGTTGTTGTTGCTGATGTTGCTGATGTTGTTGTTGTGTGCATCGTCAAATGAGACAGGTTCGAGCAGCTCGAACTCGTTTCCTAGCGAACTTGAAGTGGTGTCGTTAACAGTCAAATTCGATATATCAGAAAGATGCATCGAAGCTCTGTTTGCCGGGTTGGTGGTGCCAAACCTAGCAGATCTTTTGGCACCCCTGGAAAGCGCTGATATGGAGAGATCATCATGAGCGCTGGCGAGCTGAGGAAGCTCCGGATGCAGGTCTTCTGCGGCAGACACCACCAGGGGCTCCACGTCGTATCCAGGCAAGTACGATCCCATTCTTAGGCTGCTGCTGGGGAGAAGGAGTTGTAAAAGGTGGAAGAGGAGCTGCAAATAGACGAAAGAAAGCTGAGCGTGCAGAAAACGCTGAGCCAGGTCCTGTGTCTCTGTCGCTTTCGTTTTCCCTCAATGGCTGGGCTTTTCTGCAACGGCTCGGCGATGACGATGAGCTGTCTGTCGTTTCTGAAAGCAAGCAGGAACGAGGAGCAGAGAGACGGGCAGACTGCAGAAGGAGGAGTGCTGTTCGGCGGGACAACCAGAAGCCACTACACAACAACAATGCACCCAGGGACGGGTGGCCCTTTATATGCACGGGACCGGACGGGTGTGCACTGCTGTTTGTGTGGTGTTTGGTTTGGTTGTTTGGCGTGCCCCCGCGACCCGTCACATCCGTCGCAGCTCCCGCTCTGCTGGCCAGCCAAGCCAATCAATCAACAGGCAGCCTGTCTCCCGCCCTGTCCTGCCACGCTGCTCCGACAGACTCTGCTGCACACAAATGCTACCTGTCGCAAGAGCACTGTGGGTACCGACCGCACGGAGCAGGGGCACGGCCGCTGTGCGTGCGTTCTCCGCCTCCTCCGCTGTGTGGGCGAAGAAGGACAAGAAAGCCGGCAAGAAGGATTCCAAGAAGGATTCCAGGAAGGACGACGCAACGGAAGAGGTCGAGTTGCTAGATCCAAAGGCCCTTGTGAACGATCTGCGGGCCAGGTACGATGACTCCTTCTCCCACTTCTCCAAAAAGCTCACTGAACTCAAGATGGGTAAAGCGAACCCCGCTATTTTCGACAAGCTACGGATCAAAATCGACGACTCCTACACTGCCACTTTCCCTGAAGTGGCAATGACTGCAGTGAAAGGATCCAACTTCCTCCATGTCACCGTTTTCGATCCGAGCCACACGAAGAAGATTGTTTCCGCCATTCTAGAAGCAAATTTGAACTTAAACCCTGAAGTTGATCCCAAAAATCCTCAGCTTTTGAAAATCAAACTACCTAATTCAACTAAGGATATCAAGGAGAAACAGATTAGGGCAATGAAGGAGTTATTGGACCAGTACAAGTCAAACGCGTCGGTGAAAGACAGCTTGGTTGCCATCAGGGCTCATTTCTTGAAAGAGCTCAAAAATGTAGAAGGCTCAAAAGATGTTGTCAAGAAAATCAACTCCGACATCGACTCAATCACGAAAACATACGCTGAGAAATTCCAAAACGCTTTCAAAACTACTGAAAAGTCGTTGAATTAATGAAATATTACAATTCACACATTTATTAATAGATCTATGTATATAAATAAAATAGAATGAATGCTCGTTCTCTCCTCTTTTAATTTGCATTCTTCGCTAGTCTGTAAATTGCCTTCATTTTCTCAAACCAGCTATAATCGTACCCTGCTTGATTCATTGAAGAGACAAACTTCCATGCCTTTTTACCATTCTTAATAGGATAATCAATGACTTCTGGTATACTTGTATTGATGAATTTGAAACGATCGTAACAAACACTTTTCTCATTGCATAATCCACGAAGTCCTTCTTCACCACCAAATTTACCATATCCTGATGATTTAATACCTCCAAATGGTAACTGGCAAACATAGAAAGTCGCAAAATCATTAATTGCAACATTACCACTCTTGAATTTCTTGGCCATTTGGAAACCTTTATCTCTATTATTTGTGAAAATCGCCCCACCTAATCCGAATTCTGAGTTATTTGCTATTTCAAGACCTTCTTCATCAGTTTCCGCATACATTATATTTAAAACTGGACCGAAAACTTCATTTCTAGATATAGTACTATTTGGATCGACATCAGCAATTAATGTTGGTTGGAAATAATGTCCTTGCGGATAATTTGGATGTATAAACCTCTTACCACCTGTCAGTATTCTACCTTGACCTTTCTCTTCAATTTCTTGGATCCAGGATTCTAATTTATCGAATTGTGCTCCACCCATAATCATTGCACCCATATCAATTTCTTCACCTTGATCAATATCACTACCAATATGAAAATTTTCAATCTTATTCTTCAATTTTATCAACAATTCTTCGTAATTTTTACGATCTCCGCAAACAATAACTCTCTCAATTCCAATACAATTCTGTCCTGCACTTTGAAATGTACCTCTTAATAAAATTGATACAATCTTATCAATGTTTTTATTACTCTTCATATAATCATCACAGATTAAAATAGCATCTTTACCACCAAGTTCAACAACAACAGGAATTAAAATCTCACTTGCCTTCTTAACAACAAGTTTGGCAATTGGTTTGGATCCAATAAATGTCAAGTGATTCAATCTTGGATTCCCACTAATTGCATCAGCATCTTTACCCCAACAACAAACAAGTTGCACTAAATCTTCATCAATCTCACAAATTTTCAATGCACTTTTAACAATTGTAATAAAAAATTCACTACTCCATCTAGCTCTTTCACTACATTTAATTATAACTCCATTACCACTGAAAATTCCTGAAATTATTGGTCCCATTAAATTATGGAATGGATAATTCCATGAAACAATGGCTCCAACAACTCCAAGTGGTTCATACCAAACTTCAGCTTTCTTATATTTCATTAATAAATTTGCAGGTCCTGGCCTTTTACTAGGTTTTAAAATCGAATCTCCATGTTTTAAAATCCAATTGATCTTCTCTAATGTAACCATTATTTCACCCATAGATGCATCAACCATGGTTTTACCTGAATCTCTACATGCAACTCTCGCAATCTGTGCTTGATTCTTAATTATAAATTCACTTAATGTCCTTAAAAATTTCCTCCTCTTAAATTCAAATTTTTCATCATTATAAAAAATCGGTTGTGCAATTTCAGCTTTCTCAATTAAATTATCAATTTCTTCAGGTGTATGTGATTTAAATTTACCTAATAATTGTGATGTTGCTGGACAATAACAATAAATATATTCAGGATCTTCAGGCTGATAAATATCAGGTATCGTTAATCTTTTACCTTTCCAATTAGGTTGTGATGCTTCAGGGAATGGAATCTCAAATTTGAATGGTTTCTCAATCCTTTTACTAGTTTTCCTGAAAACAAATAATGAAATTGTAATAAAAATAACTAATATTGATATCGAAATTTGAATAGGCGCTGATGGTGTTTCCTTAAATTGTAATTGGGTATGTGAAAAATTAAAACTGATCAAACCAAATGTATCGTTAAGATTCATGACTATTTCTGTAAGATTAAAATGAATCATATCCGACATTTTGCATTTGTTTTCAATGAACTTTGTTTTATACAAAGAAATTGCCAATTGTGCAATCTTCACATGGGTGAAAAATACGAAACACCTCGTATAAACTGTCACATCGTTTTGAAATTTCGTACCCTTGTCAAAAAAACACGCGCCCCGAACTTTATCGGACTAACAAGCAATAAAGATACACGTGATAATATTACACATAGTACTGCACCTAATTACTTCTTCTTTCATTCCTCTTCACTCATATCTTCATCGAATTGGATATCTTCAAATGCTTTATCCAATTCCGCTTCCAGATCTTCATCGTTGTCCTCATCATTACTTTTTGAAGATGAAGATTTTTGCATCGCTACTGTGGTTTTCTGTGCAGGTGTAGCTTTCTTTGTTACTGTACTAATTACACTCCTCTCATTTTCTTTCCTCTTGCGTTCCATCTCTTGTTCGAAAACTTTCTTGTCTTCCATTTCTTTAATCCACTTCAAATCCATTTCCTTCTCATTTTCCTTCTTGCTTTTTAAAGGATTTTCTTCAATAATTAATTCAAAACCGGAAATGAGTTCATCTCCCTTCTCATTCTGAGAATCAATCTCTCCAATTACATCAGCATCATCCCAATCTGAGAAATCAAAATCAAAGCTCTCTTCATTTTCCGCTTTTTCTTTCACATCAGTGTTCAACATTAACTTATCATTATTGTTAATAGAATTATGTTCACCGTTTGATTCTATGCTTGTTTTCAAAAATTTATCGTTATTGCTCTTTCTTTGATCCTTTTTGTTTGAGTCTTCATTATCTATAGGAATGCAAGGTGGAGGTGTCAAAACTAACTCAAACTCTGCTTGATCTGGTCTTGCCTCTTTCGGTTCTCTTTGGGTTAATATTCTAAGACCCCTAGATTCCACTTTTTTAACTTGTTTCGGGTTAGTTGGAATTGGTTTCCTAATATTTAATGAATGTGCTGGCTCTTTCCTTTTAGTTTTGTACACTCCAACACTGTTAATTCCAACAGCTCGTTCCGCTTTCCTCAGTAGCAAACTTTTATGTGCCTTTTTAGCACCTGTACCACCATTCGGGGTATTACTTCGAGATATAGTCGTTGTTGGTGTCAAACTAGTCGATGTGGGTACATTGGGTAGCTTCGAGGCTTGTTGATTTTGTGTCTCTAGCCTTGGTGAAGATACGTGTAAATCCTGCGAGTTGATCGCACTTTTAGTTGGTGATGGTATGCTAACAGTAGGAGAAGGGATTGAAATAGAAGGTGATAGTTGTCCAGGTGATAATGGAGGTTGTGAAATAGGTGTACTTCGACGCACAGGTGATATTTTACTTAGCATTGCAGTGTATGACTCTCCATATCCAGTTCTCACCGCTGCTCTAGCAGTATCAATCCTCTTTACAGAACTCTTTGTTGTTTTATGGTTGATCTTATCGCTTTTCTCATATAATTCTAAAAATGAATCAATAAATGGTTTTGAGTTGAAAGACTCATTGCTCCTTCTATTTTTAGTAATGCGATCTTGAATAGTCTGTGGATCTCTAGATTTAGTCATCTTCGCAAAACCATCAAATGGGAATACTTGGAAATTCCTTTTTATGCTATCAAATGAAAGTAGTAGCTCTCTTGAGTTAATACTGGAACTGTGCTCTATCGTAGAGTTTTGAGGAGATGCTGAAGATGAAAATGAAGTTGATATGTTTGTCTTCTTACCTGCAAAATAGATTTTATCCTCATGTTTTAACTCCATATTTATAGATTTAGTGTTGACCTTCGTATTGGAAACGAGATACCAATCATCATTTTCTTTAAAAAATTGTGATGGTTGACGATCATCAATATTCTCGGGCTTGAAACCAAATTTGAGTCCAAATAATTCACTCTGCCCCGATCTAAACAACCCTGAAAAATCCAAGTCATACTCCCCATCTGGTATATTCTTTTGCATTTCTCTGTAATACAACAATTGCTCCTGCGTATTCAATAAGCCTAATAGATTGAATTTCAGGTATCATCCCTTTGAAGGTAGATCTATCTCCATGCCAACTCCAGGTTTCCAAATCTTCTCCCAAATTCGCTAACGCCGATCCTTTAAGATACGACAAATGATGCCACACATACAATAACAATCAAGAAAATGGGATTTGATTATGATTATACAATACAAAGTAGTTGACTACATTTTTTTCTTACTTTGAAGGAGGAATTGCAAAATAAAAATGAAAACTAGTTACGAAGTGCACGAAGTCTTTGATTTAATGAATCCTCTTCCACAGGATCTTCCACAACAGGTTTAGCCAAATTACCTACTTTTGACTCTCCAATTTGATGTTTCATCTCAATACCTGCTTCATCTGCCATTTGCTGCATTAGCAAATCTACTTCTCCTTGAGGCTGTGTGCTGATACTCATGTCATTGGAAACATTCTCATAATAATTAGTTGATGTTTCAAGATCTTCAAATTGCTGCTCAAATTTATCCATAACTTTGGTTATTTGCTCTAGATTCATACTTTCCATCGCCTTATCCATACCTTTTACAACAAATGACATATTTTTGGTAACACCTCTCATGGTAACAGCAGTTTGAATTCTTGAAGCAACTGCATCAATTCGTGATGATAATCTTAGAAGGTTTAATCGTTCTTGTGACTTCCTGATTGCATTCTGCGCATATATTTGAGCAATATCTTGATTCCCTTGAGCTAAAGCCTTTTTAACCCTTTTCTTCTCAGCTTCTTCTTCTTTTCCAGCTTTTGCAGCTTGCCTGCTAAGCTGCTTCGATGTAAATTTAAGCTGGAATAAGGAGTTCTCCAATCCTGACATGTTGTTTGTAGCTTTGAAAAGACGCCCTCATGACAACTGGTAGTACATTGCGATTCCTTCAATGTGTCCTGATAAAGCTCAAAAAGGAAATTCGCTGCCATCATTTCTGTGGCACTGCCGACTCATGTCAATTGTTCAAGTCTCGATAGACATTCTTCCCACAAAAAAATTTATATACTTCTACGTCGGTAATGTCTATATACTGTGTCTATAAATAAATAAATATAGAGTAAACAAAAGCATATTCTATTTCTTCTTCAAAGATTCAATTCTTTTCACCTCATCATCAAAAGTCGGAACGTTCTGGTAAGATACCTTTCCATTTTTGATAGATACCACACCCAAATTGTCTCCTATTTGTGTGCTCGGTGTTTTCCACTCTTCCTCTTTGGTGATAAACTTTTCAAGTTGTTCAACTGCTTCAACTTTTTGAAATGGATTTACGACAAAAGTATCATTAGAGCTACCGGTTTCAATCAATACAGTACGGGGACCTTTTATGAGGACGTAACTGCCATTGCCAATGATATAGTCCGAAATATATAATTTCGTCAACCGTGCATAACTAAGACTCTTTTTTGCTAATCTGTAAATCTTATCTATTGCAGTGTCAATAGCAGGATTGTTAAACAAAACCAACTTTTTATTCTCAGATTTACTCTCCTCGGTTTTAATTTGCTTAGCCTGGTGAAACAGGCCAGTCGTGGAGTTCCAAACTTCACTTGTCAAAACGTTTGAATCTTTCAATTCCGTATCTTCTCTCACAGTTATAGCTAGTAAGTTATTTCTATTTACTCTGATTTCTTCACCCAGGTTTAATCCTACTTTGAAGACACTACCGTTACCCAATACACTTACCAATCCTCTTCCATTGAGTAAAATATAACCCCTGTTGGTAAAGCCGTTATGCAATTTCTTAGGTAGGCTTTTAAAAGAAACATTGAGTGAATTTCCTGTATAACAATGCAAAGATTTTGGCTCGAAAAGAACCCAGTCATAACTACCATCTAATGTAAGATTAACAAAGTTTTTTGAACTAGTTGATTTCGGTGATGTAGCAGTGTAAGCACTTACAAGTAATTGCAGTGGAACAGTACCGACAATCTTCTGAAAACTGGATATATCTCCAGCTAATAAAAGACGCCGTAAAGGTTTCGTGAATTCCCAAGTACTCTTAACAAATGTGGAATCGCTTTCTGAATCTATTTGACTATTAGAGTGAGAGTAGACACTAATAACAGACCCTTTCTTCACATGAAGAGGAATTGATGGCGGAATCGTTATAGATATAGTTGATGGAGGATTTCCTATAGTTTTGAAAGTTGGCCTGTCAAGTTTTTCAACACCTGTTGATTCGATTATCGGTGATATTTCAGAATTATCAACATTCAGAGAAACAGGTTGAGTGGTGCTAGAAGTGGATGGTTGCTGGATAGTGATAAATCTCACCGAACTCCTTGCCAATCCGACTCTAATCATATTTGATTTGCGATCGATGTAAAATGAAAATCCTCTGAGAAAATGGATTCTGTCTTAGTAGTTAGGAATTCCCCCAATCAAGTTCTGTACTTTGTTGCACAAGCGAGAAAATTGAAAATCCCGATAAACTGAAGTTTCTTTTGTTTTTTTAAAAGTTTACTATGGGTATCCTAAAAGTATCAATACAAATTTATAAATGTAATTAAAAGGTTAGTTGGGGTATTGTCGGGTATTTTGTTGTATTTGGGGTATATTTCAATATTTAGGGTTAGGTTAGAGATTTCGTGTTGCTAGTATTTCTTTCACTGTTTCCAATCCTGTCAAAACAACATCAGCTTCAGATTCATTTTCAACAAATTCAGCTCCAAGAGCTTCAAATTCAAGGCTTTTTAACTCTTTTTCATAATTTGTAATTTTCGAATTAGAAGCAAAGGCAAATTTGATTCTATTGAACAAAAAGCCAAGACTTTTGGAAGTTTCAACATCGACTTCTTTTATTTTCGGATGACCATGATTTATATACTTCTCTGACATTTTCCAAATTTCACTGGCAGAATATTTTATAGTACAGTTACAACCAAATTCATCAATATTCAGTTCAGCAAGCTTCTTAATATCCTCGTTAACAATAAAACAATGAGAAGAGTCAAGTTTTACCAAAGACCCAGTATTAATGCAATCTAAACACCACTTGAATTTGAAAATATTATAATGTTTCTTGAAAATACCTACAGAGGTTGTATGTTTATCAGCAATCACCATCATGCCATCACCATTGAAAAGTGTAGGTAAATCGACAATATTTGCACCATGTGATTTTAATATACCATTGATTTCTGGTTTCCAAAGGATCTTACCATCTTGTTCCGAATCACTCAAAACACAAAATGTAAGTCCTTTGAAAAGGTCATCTTTTCTTTCTAAACTAATAACAAAATTCTCATTAGCATTCTTGACGGCTTTCTCTGCTATTGTTTCTCTCTTTTTACGACTTTTTGAATCATCACTAGACATACTAACCTGTCTCTTTCTAGCCTCACTTTGAGCTATTTTATCTTCATAATCTTTAATACTATCACATTCGTTGTAAAGTTTATCAGTTCTTATACCAATACAATAAGGATGCCTCAAAGTTGTGTTCAAAACGTATCGATTCATGTGTGCTTCATGGTTATAAATTAGAAACTTTGCCTTAATTTTGATAACAACACTATCAGCTGGTTTAATCCAGAACTTTGGTTTCAAAGTTCCAAATCTCATATAATTTTCCGCCCAGGCAAGTTCATCACCTTTAGTATATTTTTTCCAACTTCCATTAGTTGCATCATTGATTTGATCCATGATTACTCTATCAAGTCCAAATCTAACATTGCAGAAACTGACAAACCAACCTTGATATTTTTCGCCAATATCATTACCATAAAGTGCACATATATAATTTTGACCTTCTTTACCTATTATAGTGACATCAAGATCATCGATAAAATCACGAATATAATGAGGTTTGAATTTAATCCAATCATTTGAAGATCTGACATAATAAAATGAATCCCATTTCTTCAATACAAGACCTTCAGCATTTTTATTTTGAACATCAAGCATTGCAATTTTCAGATCATTAGCATTATATCCTATATTAAAAATATGATTTTGAAAAAATTTGCAATGAAAATTACTAAATATATGAGATAAAATATCTTTCCGTTCCCTTAATGGTGTTGTTTGTAAACTTTTCCCATTATAATAAATAATATCAAAACAGAGTAGTTTATTGTAAAGTTTCTCCTTTGTAAGATCGATACCTTCTTTCAATTTAGTAGCTAGTGATTCACCGCATCTTTTAACATCTTGGAAACCTAGAATTGAATTTCTTGCTTCATCATAAGTTACCATTTCACCATCGATAATCATACTATCTATACCATTAAAGTCATTAGGATCCATATATTTAGTGAAAATTCCATTAGGATCTCCAACATAAGAACCATAATATGTCTGAACAATTTTATTTCTACTAAAGAAAAGAATTTTCAAAACATTATTTGAATCTCTCCAAAAATGCATGAAAGATCTTTCACCATCAATTTTCTCCTCAATACAAAAGCCTTCAGTTTCTTGTCTAATTTTATTTTTAAATATTGAAACTTGGTCAATAATAATCTCATAATCATGAACATGGATATGTTTACAACGCATCGCTGAACAAGGTATTGAGGGTTTCACATTGACTATAAATTTGACAATGTTATTTTTATCTTTTGTTAAATCCACCAGTTTACGCCATTCAAGGTGTAAGTTTGATTTCAGATATTCAATCCCGATAACTACTTTCCATAAATCAGAGTAAGAACTAAGTATTGAAGATGCAAGACCTCTTGGTTTATCACAAAGTGCATTCAAAACAACCCTTTCTACAATTAAATGAGATCCAAACAACGATTCAAGTATAATAAATAAAGATTTCGGGGAATGCTTCATAACGTAAAGAGTATCAAAAATGGATCTCATATAGGGGAGCAAAAATTCATTTTTCGATGAAGATAATCTTTTCCTTTTCAGTTCATCAAGTTTAGCACTAATATCTCTTAAAGTAATCTGATTTTTATATAATTTTTTTGTCTCTTCGAGTCTATTATAGACAGAATTTTTCAAAGTAGCTGTTTCTGACCAGAATAAATCAAGTATTGTAATAACATTATTTAGGAAACTTTCAGTAACTGATTCTGTCGATTTGCCGATGTCCAAGGAATCTATCCGATCTCTCAATACACCGGAAGTAATTCGTTCCGTATCCGTATACATAAGCAAGAATTTCACCATTTGTTGTTTAGTAATTAATCTATGTCGTGATAAGTTGGGTAAAAGTAATTGAATTAAATTGTATTTCTCTATAGGTGATGATAACAAAAGGAAAAGTTTACCTAAAACAACAGTCTTACCTTCTTTCAAACTAAAGAGTAATTGCTTTCCATTAGGGTATAATTCTCTTGTTATAGCGGTCATTGGAATTGATGGCACATCTGAAAACAACCAATGGAATTTAGGATCAGAAGGATCTATATTATCATAATTAGGAATATCAGGTAAGTCTATTACCACAACTTTCTCATTATTAGTATCATGTGTGTCCTCAAAAGTACTTGTGATATCTTGGATTGACATGTGTCGGACTTTTCAGATTGAAAGAAAGTAAACGTGTTGAAGTTAATTAGTACAGAGTTCTGCGTATAAATGGCAATCGATAATTGGCAAGAGGCTCAGCGCTATCAAATCTAAAAACGATAAATGAGTTTTCCACCTTCTTGAGATAAGTTACAGAAGTGAGTCGCAATATATTTCTATCTATTTATAAAGATTGTTGCACTGTGAGCTGTATTATATAAAGGAATCAATTATCTTTCTTGAATGTTCGATAAGAACAGGGTTTTCCCCGATGAAATTTGTGAGAGAAGGTATTTCTGAGGACATGTACTCGAAACAATAAAAGTAACTAGCAATCTGGAGATCAACGATACCGAAATCTTGTGAGTTGCTCCAAAAATCTTGCTTAGTTAATACTGAGTTCAACTGGGAAATCAATTCGTTTGCCTTCTCGATTATCCTTTTCGACTCTGATTTATACGAATAAGTAGTATATGATGGAACTATCAGGGATGTAAAATAGTTGAAAGTGTCAGGGTTTCTCATATAAAAATCATTCCTTTTCAATAGATGATGGCGGACAGATTTGGCAAGGATATGCGCCAATGGTTTGAAAGATTGTAGAGAACCTATGTAATTGTGTTTGAACAAAGAATAATACCTGAGTAGTGCATCATCGTCTAGTTCCAAAAGATACAAAGTGTATAAATCAAATAACACGCTGTTGATGTAGTCGTAAATCAGTTCATCGTTGGAGTCAAGGTTTGCAGAATTGAGTGAATTTATCAGTTTCGTTCCATGAATCTTCCTCTTTACTTGCTTGTTCTCCGCATTCTTCGTATCCTCTATGAGGATTGGTAGCTGGTCGTCGAGAGCAGCTTGGTACGAGAGTACTGAAATGGTGGAAGAGTGCAGATTATTATTGGGAGGCTGCACATCTGTTGCCGCATCTGATTCGGTTGGGAACCTGAGTCCTTCCTTGTCCATGATGGACAAGAGAGTGAGCAAACAGAGAGGATCTACTGGCGCCAGCGAGTTTGGCGAGTTTTGCGAGTCCCCAGAATGGCGGCTTCTTACGGGACACAGGTTGTAGACACCGACGTTGAACACGGCAGCGGTGTTCTTGGTCGTCCGTCCTGGTGCCAGCGTGTACTGCCTCTGTGGATACGTCTCGGCGTGAGACTCGGGCGGGAGCAGCACCCGGGGGAATGTGTTGTGGACGGTCTTCCACGAGGTGGCAGTGGACATGGCTTGCAGATAGACAGATGACGGTGGGTGGTCTCTGTTTCTCTGTCTCTGACTCTCTCTCTCTCTCTCTGTCTTTCTCTTTGTGGCAGAACCAGAACCAGAACCAGAACCAGAATCACGGCACCCGCCGCCATCACGCGCCCCCACACGCTTCCGCATCGGGCAGCGCCAGGAACAGGCTTGGGCTCAACCAGCTCTCCACCAGAGCACAGAACACACCAAACCCGTCTTCTGCCTCTCCGCTCTCCTCCACACTTCTCTGCAAAGCTCAGTGGCGTCCTCAAACCAGCCAGTCGACATCCATCTGCCCAGAGACATGCTAAGCGGGGACATCCAGCCTCCAGAGTACCACCAGATTGAACCCAACCCGGATCCCCCTCAATATACCCCTTCCATCCACCATCTTTCGTTGGTCTACTATGCCTCAGAGAGCTTCCATACCAAGGAGAGAGCGCCAAACTACATACCGCTTCTCCTCGAGATCAATTCCACGCAGCTGAATTTCTATCTCATCAAAGATGGATACGCCAAGTATGTTGCCCACATGTTCAATGCCCTACATCCCGACTTCGTTGACCCCAACTTGAACCTCAAATCCAAGTCTTTGTCATCTTCCTCTTCATCCTCATCTCTGTCATTGTCTAGCTCTTTCAAAAATGCGTTTGTTGGACCTGGAAACGGGCTTTCCGCCAACTCCTTTGCTCCGCCAACAAAGAACGACTCGGATTTTTCAATCAATCTTCTCTCATTATCGCATAACCCCTTTGCAGGAGTAGGGCCAGAGTGTACTTTTTTCGGTCATTCAGTTTCATCATCTTCGTTGCTTTCCCTGAATCCACGAAAATCTGCTAAATCATCAAAATCCAACTCATTTCTGAGATTGTTCAAGTCATCGAGCTCTTCCAATTTCCAACCTTCATCAGGATCTTATCATTTCAAAAATATTGTTTTGAGCAGAGAAGAATATGAGAGTGTCGATTATAGATTTATAAGCAAATTGCTGAACTACAAGCCAGATATCAATTCTATCATGGATACAGAGTATACTTCATACGATGCGCAGTTATTAAGTATAAAGTCTTCTCTATTTAAGTCATACTCTTTACAAGAATTGATCAAGTATGGGAATGCCACTGATTTTGTTCATAAACCTTTCACTTTGAGGTTGATATTCCCAGATGAACAGTTTATTTTTGTCTCCTACACTGCTAGTGTTTATGCTTCCACATTCTACAAAATTAATATTGGAAGAGAATTGAGTTTCGATTTAGATCTTAGAGTTCCTTTACCTATTGATTATTGTGTTCCGCGTCGTAATAGAGGTAGAAGGAATAGACGTAGGTCATCAACAACAACTTCAATCAATTCTCAAAGATCAACTACTAGAACTAGAAGTAATTCACTGATCAATCAAAATGATGTTGATGATGATGATGAATTGGATGTCTCCTTCAATATAGATTCTTCAATCAATGATTATCAACGTCAAACGCCAATACAACCACAGATTATAATGGAAGAAGAAATCCTTGGTCAAATTTGCGAAGATGAGGATTTAGAACCTGCTAGACAGATTGCTTCATCGTTATCTTCTTCTTCAAGAATAACTACAGATTCCGTTTTCTCCAATCTAGATGGCTCTCCTTCAACAAATTCACTATCTCCAATATCGTCACATTCACAAATTGAATCATCTTTAGAATCTGATCTTATTGAGAAAGAGCCTGTCTCCGTGAACTCTCAAACTAAATATAAGGAGTTGGTCTTTGCAGTCAAATGCATAAGATCTTGTAAAAATAAAACTTTACCCTGGACAACATAGCTTTCGTGAAATTATGAAGGTATTTTACACTATCTTCTCATCATTTTAACTCAATTCCAATAAATACCTCTCTTTATTTCCTTTATCTTTTTTCTTTCTTTCTCTCTCTCTTTCTTTCTCTCTTTCTCACTTTTTTTATCTCTCTCTCTCTCTCTCTGTGCTGTTACTTTTTATTAGATTCATGAACTGTATTTGTATATGAATATATGTATGTTTATTTTCTCTTATACCGGAATGTCATCCCTTATTTTGTTCATAAAAGCGTTTCCAATTGTGCCATAAATCATCAACATCAATATCCATCATTTCCAATTTACCTATAACATTATCGACAAATCTTACATGATTTAGACCCATTTTATCGACCCCTAAATCAGTCTCAACAAGAATACGATTCTTGATTACATTCAAAAGATCTTTAGTTTTATCAGTTATCCCGTTATTAAAATTGACAATATCGCTTACACCAAACCGAACTTCTAAATCTTTCAATTTAAGTAGCATTTTAGCACTATCTAAACTACCACTATATGAATGCATAACAATTTTCAAACTCTTATAAGTTTTCAAAATTTCATACATCAATCCATGACTGCCAACACAATGGATCGAACAAACTAGATTATATTTTGAAGAAAGCTCAAGAAACTCACTGAATATTTTAGTTTGATGAGAGAGATTAACTTTGTAATTTGATAATCCTATCGCAGAGTTACCAGGATTACCTAGATATCCAGAATTTGGTATCCTTGCTAGCTTATCTAAACCAATTTCACCAATATTGATATCATAATGACAATTTTTTTCAATCATTCTTCTAAAATCTTTCAATTTGGATGGAAAATAAATAGGAATTGGAAGTAAATCAATCAATTCATTCAAATTATTTTCAACTCTATTTGAGCATTTCTCTAAAACGGTAGAATAATGTTTCCTCTTAAAATCTAAATCTGTTTCATCATATTGTCTTTCAATAAAAGTATAAAGATGTGAAAACCATGGATGTACCCCAAGATTAACCATAATGTTTGAATTTTTCATAATTGAATCTTCATAAATCATTGATTTTATTATTTTCTCATCAATATGATTCGTCATCATTATATTTACAGGGAACTCTTTTTCAATCAATATTCCTCGAACTTCATTCTTATATTCTTCATCTGTAATAGTGGGTGAAAAATGACAATGAGAATCATATCTCATCATTCATATAGAATATACAGTTCAGAACATAGCTAATTGGATTGTAGATTTTTAGAAACTTGATTATCAACATTTCATGTTTTTCAACTACAAGATCACGTGATTTACTGTGTTATAACATTACATACACACATCTTACAGTTGTATAACTTTAGCTTCTAAATAAAGTCCAGTTTGTTCAATATATTATTCATATTTTCAGTAGTTTCCATTACTTTAAGTTTCTTGACGGGTCAATCTGTAAGATTTGAAGAATCAATGTGAATAATTGCAATATTAGAATCTTCATAGACTGAAGATACTATATTTCCAGTAAATCTATCATTTAAACGCTTCTTTTTCTCCTTAATCTGTCTTTCGATAACCTTACCGGTAAATTTTGTTAAATTATTATCACTACCTTTATCATCCAAGTTTTTACCGATAGCATTGAATTCAAAATCAGGTTCAGTTGAAACACTATTAAAACTTTTAATTGATGACCAACAATCTTCAATATTAGTATTCTCCTTATTTTCCTTTATATCAATGTTACATGATCCATACCATGAACGTGCATTTATATCATATGTAGTATTAGGTATACCATAAAATTGGTTCATATTAAACCCATGATGCCATGTAACTTTACTCTCTGTTAATGGATAAAGATCTTTAGGTTTCTGTTTGAAAAGATTGATAAATTTTTGAGTTTCTAAATATGAACTATGCCTTGAAAACATAAATTTTAAATGAGTAGGTAAATAAAATTTATTAACTTTGTAGTAATAAAATTTAACTAAATTATCATTAAAATTGAATTTACCCTCGTAAACTCCATCATAAACTTCAAACAAAGAAATAAATTCATCTTTATATTTAGGTGAATAAAAATTCTCATATTCTTCCCTTGATAGATTAATTGCATGTTTCAAATCAACAATTTTCCTATCACTTGATTCTTCAGTTTTGGACTTCCCAACTATAAAATGATAAAATGAATCATCTTTCCGAGGTTTATTAATAAGTTGTAAGATTTGATCAGTTAAATTTATGTTAAGCTCTAAATTATCTTCAACATATTGCTTAACTGTATTAATCCATTTGAAGGAATTACCGAAATCCCAAGATGAATCATCGAAAAATTGGAAAAGTTTAACCCAAACTTGTTCAAATCCGTAAACTGTATCTAAGAATCTAAAAGTTGTACCTTTAGGATATAATTTGATCATTTCAATTAAATAATAAACACCTTGCATATTCTCCAATATATTTATATTTTTATTCCTATATGCAAAAGTTGTATCTAAATAAATCATATCAAAAATTTTAGAACCATAAATGAAAGGCATTAAAAGTGTTGAATTTTTGAAACTTTGTAATATTGAGTCTTCAAATTTAGCATCTCCAGTATATAACACGTTAATTTCTTTCTTATTACGTTTATCAGTTAAAAGTATCATTGCACTACCGATACAATGGAAATTTGGTAAAAATGTTACATTTAAATTTGGTTCAAGTTCAAATGATTCATTAAATTTAATTTCATGACAACTGAATAAATTCCTTTTGATATTATAATTGGATGTATTTAGCTGTTGGATTAACAATTTTGTTGACCTCGTTGTTACTATCTGTGGGAAATTTATAAGAAAATCTGACAACCCTTTATAATGATCACTATGACCATAAGAGATCAAACAGTATTTGATATTCTGGCCTTCAGGTTTCTGTAATAGTGTGAAATTATCGATTAGAATATCAGGTATTAATTCAACTTTACCTGTAAAAGTTGAAGCTAGTTGCACTATGTTCATCGCATAGGGCCTACTCAGAGAATCAAGGTCTGTTTAACTTCTTGGTAAAGTGGAGACGCGTGCGGTTTCATTTCATTAACACGAACCAAAGTACTGGAATTCAATTGAAATTCAATCGAAATTGGAATAAATTATTTTAGGAGTAAGATAATAATAATTATAAAGGTCTATGATACATTGATACGATAAGCTAACGGGGAAACAGACTTTTAAGGTTACTGTTCATTAGTCTCAGATAATTCGGCCAACTCTACAGCGAGATTATCCTTAAATTTGCTAATGAAATAATTGGCTCTATCCTTTGCATCAAAACATTTTGCATTCAATGTTAAGTTTATTTCGATACCTGTAACTTCATTATCTTCATAGTTGATCTTATAATCAATTTTGAATCTTTCAGCATTTCTTGGAGGTGCAACCAAATCTTCAAATAATGGATCGTTCAAATCCGAATCAGGGATTAATTTATGAGCATAAGCTTCTTGTTCAGTTTCAGCAATAACAGTAGCTATAACTTCCTTAAAGAGTTTGAAATCAGGGTATGAAACTTCAATTTCTAAAGGATAGAGGTGAGAAACTACTACTGGTTCATTAGATTTGGATGCTTTAGAATCATTTGAAACATCCTTGGAAGGAGATGATACCTTGGAAGTGGAATCATCGTCAGCTTTTGCAGTTTCCTTCACTTGAATATTAGTGAGATCCAAATGAGAAGTTTTCTCAATGTACTCTGCAATTGACTGGTTTCCGGTTGATGATATTTTGCCAAGGTACGCTAAAACGTCACCTTTAAGGATTCTACCATGAGGACCTGTTGCTGGTATTTTTTCTAAAGCTTCAGCCTCACTGATGTTATTCTCATGCAACAAAAGTTCTACTGAAGGGAACAAACGTTGCTTAGGATCGGCTTTAACAGAAGTAGTGGATGCATTTGTTGTGGTGGAAGGATTGGAAGTTGTTTCTGTTCCCTGTGATGATGAGGCCGATGATGTAGTGGTTGTTGGTTGTGGTTTTGGTTTTGCTGGTGTTTCCGTTGGCTTTTCCGCATTAGCGCCAGATGCAGCAGCAGGTTTACTGGACACGTCAGGGAGTTCTAGATTCGCCAGGTCGTCACCTTCATCAGCGAGGATAGCAATTGGGGTTCCAACTTTGATATCCTTCGTTCCGTCCGGTAGAAGGATCTTCGCAACAATACCGTCGTCGATAGCATCGACACTGATGGTAGCCTTATCGGTTTCAATATCCACCAACGAGTCACCGGAAGCAAACGCGTCACCTTCCTTGACGTGCCACTCGACAATAGCACCTGACTCCATTGTAGGAGACATTGCTGGCATGTCATAAATCTTTGCAGCTAGCAGAGCTGTTCTGGTGTGGAAAAAACGGGACTGTTGTGCCAGAACTCTGGTTGGGAAAGTCTTGGATGCCAGTCTCAACATTGCTGGGTATTTCTTCGGCGCTGGACGGATGACAAGAGAGAGAGACGAAGCAGAGAAACGGAGAAACAGGATAGCACTTGCGTGTTCTGATGTCCAACCACCGCTTAGGTGCTGGTGCTGGTGCAGCTTGCACGGTGTGTCTGTCTGGTCTCATCCCACTATCCCATCCCATCTGCTCTGCGCCGCGCCGCGCGGAGCTGCCGGGCGACACAGGCGCGAACAAACGCAGGCGCGGGCGGAGAAGCAGAAGCCAAAAGCAGAAGCAGCGGAAGACCACCACCACACAACACGCGCGCTGTCGCGGGCAGCGGGCTTCTGCTGCTGAGCCGCGTCTCGGGCTGTGCACAGCAGGAGCAGTTTTTTTTTCACCCCAGCAAAACTAAAATTTATTTCACGTTTCACAGACAATAAAAAGAAATAGCCAACAAATACGGCAAGCCTGTACCGGTAACACACAGCAGCTGCAAAAATGGGAAAAAGGGTTAAGAGAGCGTCCGAGCTCAGAAATGTGAAAAGGAGAAAAGAGGAGGATTCAAAGCTCCAGTCCTCTGTTTTCTCCAAAGTTGACAGTGAAGACGGGATATCCGATGTCGAGTTCAGTGATGACGAGGATCAAGTGAGAGATAACGATGTAGATGATGAGCTGGAGGACTATGAGATGAAGCCGAGAAAGTTTGTGGATCCAAATGAAGGTGGTGAAGAAGGTTTGCCCATTCGTAAGACCGATGGTACAATACAAAGACGAATCATCCATAAAGAGAAACCACAGAATGATAGTGACGATGATGACAATGATGATGACGATAAACCGAATACAGAATCAGAAAGTGCTGCTCAAAGTGAAGAACCAAAATCAGAAAGTGAACAGTTCAACGAGGAAGACGACGAATCTTATAAAGGTTTGACACCTGAAGAGAGAGTCATTAAAACAAAGGAAGATATCGCTGATATGGCTGAGAAATTGATTGAAGATCCAGAGGAAAACGTTTTGCTACTTTCCAGATTGAGGAGAATGTCAACCTCCAAAAATCCTCTGACAGCCAAACTTGCAATTTTAGCGATGGTTCCAGTTTTCAAAAGTATAGCACCTTCATACCATATCAGACCATTAACTGAATTAGAGAAGAAAGAGAAAGTGAGTAGAGAAGTCGCTAAACTAAGATTTTTTGAGCATCATCTTGTACTCAATTACAAACATTATATTGATTTATTGACTAAAAATGCTTCTAAAGTTTCATCTCATCCAAAAGTTACACCAATTGAATCAGAAATTGGTTTGATATCCGCTAACGCAGCATGTGAATTAGCTTCAGCTCTAAGATTTTTCAATTTTAGGAAAGATGTTTTGAAAATTTTGATTAGAAGGATAATGAAGAAACCTCATAATGAATATGAATTTAAAATTTATAAAAAATGTATTTCAAGTTTAGAAGAATTGTTAATTGAAGATGCTAAACATGGTGATATATCTTTAGAAATTGTTATTCTTTTATCAAAGAGTATAAGGAGGAGAGCTTTTAATGTTGATGAAAGTGTAGTCAACATTCTACTATCACTTACTATTTTAAATGATTATTCACCAAATGCAAATGAACATGACGATGCTCCAAAATTGAAAAAGAAAGATAGGGTCCATTTGAGTAAAAAAGAAAGGAAAGCTTTGAAAGAACGTAAAGCTATTGAAAAGGAATATATGGCTGCAGAACAAACAGTTACAGCTGAACAAAGAGAGAAAAATCAAGCACAAATACTTAAAATGTTACTCACATTTTATCTTGAAATTTTAAAGGCAAGACCTGCAAAATTGATGGCAGCAGTCCTTGAAAGTTTATCAAAATTTGGACATATGGTAAATGTTGATCTAATGGGTGATTTTTTGCAAGTTTTAAGAGAAATTACTGAAGAGATACTTGTAAATAAAGATTTGAATAGTATCGAAGTAAAGCAAGTTTTACTTTGTATTATAACATCATTCTCTTTAGTTGCAAACTTACCTTCTAAAAAAGTGGTAGTGGATCTAAATAAATTTGTTGATTACCTTTATTCCTTACTACCTCAACTTTCATTAGATACAGATATTGAATTTTCTCATAAAACTTTAAGATTAGTTGATCCTTTGGCAAATTCACAGCTAAATATCAAACCATCAGTTAACGTTTCTACAAAGGCAGAATTACTTTTAAGATGTCTTAACGCTATTTTCTTCAATAGTAAAAGTGGTTCAAATAAAAGGGCAATCGCTTTCACGAAACGTTTATACGCATCTGCTCTTCATTTACCAGAAAAATCATGTATTGCTGTTCTAAAATTTATGGATAAACTATGTGGTAGATATGGTGATATAAAGACCTTATATTCAACAGAAGATAGAGTTCAAAATGGTTTGTATGATCCCGAAGTTGATGAATGTGAAAGAGCTAATACTGAAGTCGCCGTATTATGGGAAAATGTACTCCTAGACAAACATTACTCCAATACTGTATCAATGGGTTCAAGGCATTTAGTTAACAATGCTAAATAATTGATCCTTATATCATTCATAATATAATATAATGTTTATATATGTAAGTATTTACTATCCAAGAAAAGTTTCATGAAATCCTCAAAAAAGCATACACTGTAGGAAAAAAAAAAGAACCAAATATTTGTGAAAAATGCAAAATTCTTCTAATTTTCCTCAATGTTAAACAAATCATCCGAAATATCGTCACTCTCATTCTCTATAACATGCCGATGATCCAAGAGCAGCTCATGTGGGTCCACCATTTTACCCGATACACTGAAAAAGGAACTACCTTTAGTAGGTGCCGATGATGACACTGGTGACAAATATCTATAATGGATTCGATCAACCAATTGATTATGAGTATCTTTTGGTTTGTTTGAGTCACCTCCAGAATGTGAACTTCTCCTTTGATGAGGTGGGATATATTTCTTTATTTCTTTCGAACCGGATGGCAAATTAGAGCCCATACTTGAGAAATTATTGGAAACAGTTGTAGCATGTGATGTATCCCTTGAATTTACCTTTTCATCAAATAGTTTTGTCTCACCAAACTGTTTAGAAATATTACTTATTGCATTGGCTTGAATCTGATGAAACCTTTTGTCAACATCAAAGTTAGATATTAAATTTGAAATGTCACGACTTCTATATGAAGGCTCAGCGTCATCAAATTCAAAGGTGAAACCATCGTCATCATATTCGTCTTCCGCATCAGTTTCTTCATCTTCAGCAACTACATTATGCAAATTACTCTCTTTTTTAGCCCTTGAATGACCAAGGCTATTAAAAGATCTTCTGGATCTATAACTATAATTGAAATCATCTTCGTCATCAGATTCAATTGCTGAGCCCATCAGATATGCAGCTTCAAGTCGAACATTTGGTGGAATATATTTCCCATCAATGGAAGCACGTGAAGATCTAGAGACAACCATATTTTCCATAGCAGATAATCGTCTTGGTTTCTGTGTATGTCGATCATTATTCCGAGATTTGATGCTGTCTCTAACTGAATGTTTATTATTGTTTCTATAACTACCCTTATTGTTGTTGTTATTCCTATAATTAGAGTTCCGTCCCATATAACTTGGTCTTCTCTTCCGTTTTTGCCAAGCTCTTCTATTGATATTATTCGAATTATAATGATTGTAATTGTTAGAATATTTGTAATTGTTCATAAAGTCAGTTGAATTTTCATAATGATTATTATTTTTCTTAACATTAAACCCTTTTTGTTGCATTTGTTGCCTACCTCTATTAGCTTTCTCCATATAGTTGGTAAAAACAGACTTTGGAGTGAAAAAGTCTTTCCTATTAAAATCAAACTCATCATTATAAACATGTTCAAATTTATCGTCTTGAAACTTCCCATTAGAGTTGGCAATTTTCAAAGGTTTACGATGAGTGTTGTTCCAACGTTTTGCTCTGTAATTTTTGTAAAAATTGTTGTTTTGATTGTGATTGCCGAAGACCTGCTTCTTCAAAGACTTCATTTCAGCAAAGTACTTACTCAAAGTAGTTTGTGATAAATGTTTATGTGGTGGCTCATATTTCTTTTGTATAGAAATTGGAGATACCAAGGGGAGCGATTCGTCTGGATTCTTAGAATCCAGGATTTTATCAATTGACTCCATATTTTCAGGGTCTGGATTTATCAATATATGAGGAGTACCTGAATTGTTGGATAATCTTTCTTGTATAGTCCTACTAGATTCTGAAGAATCACCATCAGAAGATGGTTCTGGAGGTGTTGAAGCCAAAGGTTCATTCTCAACGGGTGGTTCCAGTTTTGGTACTTCAAGTTCACCAACATTATCTTTGGCTTCAGATTCTGAATTTTCAATGGACACACTATTCTCTGATGTCTTTACAATTTCATCAATCTTTTTATCATAATTGAAATCTTCTTCAAATTCGTAATCGTAAGTAAGAATATCAATAGATAAAAGTGATCTTTTGATCATTTCTAAATCTCTATTAGCTGGATCTAAAGTCAATGAGTGCATCATTACAGTGAATAGATCATAACTCATTGATGGAAAGATATCAAATAAAGTTTCTCTGTTTGCTGCAAAATGTAAGAACATTTTGTCCTTCGAACTAGCAGATCTAAATGGTGATTTACCGAAAACAATATTCAACAAACAAATACCTAAAGCCCAAATATCAACCTTATCAGCTGCATAACTATCAATATCATAATGCTCTAATAATTCTGGTGCCATATATCTTTCACTTCCAACATCAAAATCTGTACAGATCAAATTCTCTGTAGCCAAACCAAAGTCAGTTAGCCTTATTGACCAATCATCTGCTATCAAGATATTTTCTGGCTTTATATCACGATGGTAAACACCATTTTGATGACAGAATTCCACTGCACCAATTAATTGCATGAAAACATCAATCACATCCCTGGTGGCGACTGGAGCGATACCTAATTGAATAGCATCATGTAAGTCACCCCTAGGAGCGTACTCCAAAACCATGAAGGTATCAAAATAGTCAATTAAAGTTGTTATATTGGGATGTGAGTCAACTTTTCTCAACATGGCAATTTCTTGTTTTGTTTCTCTCAAAACAATAGATTTACTCACATCCTTTTCGGTATGTTCAGTATTTGAAAAGGATGTATGCGATTTAATAACAGATTTGGTCTTAGAATTCAAGCTAACGGAACGCACATCAACTAATTTTGACTTCGTTTTCTTTTCATTCACATATGCTTCAAAATCTGATAGACGACCAGTATTGTATTTCACTGCGACTAATTGATCGTCGTTTTGAGTGTCTTCAGCGATAGATACTATACCAAATGAACCTTCATTGAGACGTTTAACTCTTCGATATCTTCCAACGAGTAATCCTCCGTGAAGGTAATCATAGTAATCAGGCTCTGTTGTTGACATGTTTTGAATACTCTAAAGTTTGAAGTAGAAAAAATAGACAAATAAATAAAGTTTGGGGTATTTGTAAAACTGAATTATGCAGAAAAAAATATTTCAGTATCTCTTTATTTCTCTATTTTGATATAAGTGATTGATAACTGGTAATGAATGAGTAAGTTTGCAATAGATAGACTTTTGTTAAAGCATAAATTTACAATATATTGTAATATTATTTTTATTTTTTTGTTTTGTTTTAAAATTTTTCTAAATAATAAATAAAATCTAACTTAAGCTGTTATATCAATCTGCTATATCAAATTCTTCTTCAACCAAAGAGAAATCAGTATTGGCTTTGATGTTGTTCAATATGGAAAGACTATGAGAGTTCAGATAAACGACAATAGGGGTTTTGCTGAAAATTCAGATCGAAGATATAAAGACGTTAGGATGCGGTTAATTGCTATGTAAAAAGAAGTTTGATTGCTGCTGTGTAGATGCTGTGAAGAGTGTTCGTAGATGTATGTGGAAGGATTTGGAAAGTGTGGCAACGTTTGCCGTCATGTCAATAGATAATACCAAACTTAAAGTGGTCAGGAGCGCCAGGGGTGGGTGAGCTGTGGGAACTGTGGGGCCGATCGACGCGGCACAGCGCGGAAATCCATTCTTCTACTCCGAAATTATCTGTCGGTTATTCTTGTCATTTAGACAGGCTGTTTCTCCGTACTCCGCTACTTACCGCACAACGAAGACAAACAAGACCTAGATGCCGTCGGATAGCAACCACATGAATGTATTGCCCGTACAGACGGAACAGACACAGTCAGAAGTCTCACTTGTCTCTGCTGTCAGTGACAACGAGACAATCAGACCACTAATTTCTCCTATTCAAACTGACCCTGACCATTTACTAACAGATCCTACTTCTGTGGACAAACAATTATCAAGCCCGGGTGAAGAAGAAGATGATCTACTAATGAAATCTTTGAAAAGTATGTCTTTTCTCCAGAACAAATATGTAGATAGCCCCAATGTTTCGAGGGCATCTTTACGATATCATGACCAAGTGGATGCACCGGAAGAACCTGCAGAACCATATGTATTTAACGGAGGTAATTCTCGTGATTTCCAAAGTACTAGAAACGATACTCGTACCAATCTTTTAGATACTGCAGAATCAGTGATACACGCATCGAATCAAAGTAGAGCCAACTCAATTGTTTCTGGAATAGTCAGTTTGAAAGACTTTACAATTACTCAGATGAAGAGGCGTCGATTTATTGTTGTCTGTATCTTCAGTTTAGTCTGTATTTTTATCTTCAATCTTATTTTCTTACCACGAACGTCATTGGATAGGGATCTTAGAAGACTTTACAGAGGGTTCATCACTTTCGATGACGTTTCCCGAATTTTCATCAACCAGTTGTATTTTCGTCCACAAGCGGAAGAATATCTCAATAACTACGCACAACACGATCATTTTACTGGAAGTGGTTTTGAATACGAATATGAAACTCTTAAATCTTTCTCACATCTTTCCACTTTGAAAGAAGAATATCAGGTGTATATGGGTACACCCAAGAGGATTGTCGTTGAAATGAAGAATGATAATTCTAACTCTATGATTCAGCGTTTCCGACAAATAGGATTCATTCCTTATAGTGCTAACAGGAAAATTTCGGGTCAATATTGCTTTGTTAATTATGGATTAGAAGATGACTATAGACAATTGGAAGATCAAAATCTTGATCTTAAAGATAAAATTCTGATTATTAGAATGAATGACATACCTGCTAGTATTCTAGTAAAGAAAGCGCAAGAAAAATCAGCTGCTGGTGTGATCTTATATAAAGATCCATATGATGATGGTAAAATCTCAATAAAGAGAGGTTTCTCATCCTTTCCAGAAGGATTAGCACGCAATCGATATGCAATTGAATCAGAGACTACCAATTTTGTTTATTTCCAGCCAGGAGATCCAACTACACCGGGATGGTCACCTTATCTATTTGATAGGAAAGAAAGACTAGAAAATCCGGAAACAATTCCTTCCATTCCTGTTGTTTTCATGTCATATTCCGATGTGGAGAAAATACTTCAAGCTATGGATAATACGAGGAAACTTTCAGTAGATTGGAAAGGAGATCTGCAATTTGAGTATAATCCTGGTCCTAGTAAAGATGTCCGACTATATGTTGAAAATGAAATAGAGTATGGAATACGGCCGATAACAAATATTGTAACTAAAATCAATGGAATAATGAGCGATGAGGAGATTATAATTGGTGCTAACGGAGATATTAATTCCAATAAAGGTGGAATTAGCAATTCAGCGGTTGCATTGCTAGAGATAGCTAGAGGATTCAATCAGTTAGTGGAGAGAGGGTGGAAACCTTTGCGTACAATCAAGTTAATTTTATGGGATGGTAGTAATGCAGGTGTACTTGGATCAACTGAATACGGTGAATATCATCAGATGCACTTGTTGTACAATTGTCTAATGTACATCAATTTAGATAGAATCGACGGTTCCAAACTCCATGTGGAAAGTAATCCATTATTTGCAAATGTAGTTCACCGCATTATGAAAATGATTCTATTTGATGGCAAGAACCAGCTAGATTGTGATATTTCGCTCATTGGAGATTATGTTTCAGATTATTCTGTCTTCCAATATCACTTAGGTGTGCCATCGATCAATATTGGATATGAGAGGGATATTGAGAAAGATCCTGTAAAGTATCTCAACTCACCAATGGATAATCTTGAGTTGTTGAAGATGTATGATCCTGAATTTAAACTACACAATATTCAAGCACAGTTTGCTGGTTTACTTGCCTTAGAAATGAGCGACAGAGAAATGATTGAAGCGTCGCTAGAGAAATATACAGATGTTATACTCTCTGCTCTTGATGAAATTCTAGTAAATATACCGGATAACTGGAACGATAAGAATATGACATATCCTTTCCAATACAAGAAACTATCTAGTGAAGTCGCCGAAATACGAGAAATCACCAAATCACTGGCCAAGACGTCGAAACGATTTGATGAGCAGGTGGAATTTTTCAAAGCGGAAATAGGGCATGATTATCCGTGGTTCCAAATGTACAAGAAAATCAAGGCCGCAATTCAGATCAAGAAGATCAACCTCAAAGTGAAAGCCATTGATAAGCTGTTTTTGGGCAAATCCGTGGACGAGCGCCGTGGCTGGTTCCGCCACATGGTTTACAGGCCGTCGGCCACTGGCGGGAGGCTGGAAGTGCTCTCCGACCTGCACACTGCGCTTGCTACAGACGACTTTGGCCTGTTTGCCAGCTCTCTTGTGGCGCTCCGCGTGGCGCTGCAACGGGTCGAGCAGCTCGTCTAGCTGCGCCTCCGCCGCTGGTGGACGGGTGTCCCCGGCCGCGGGGGTGCCCCACGCGGGGGGTGCTTGACGGATATTTTCCACTCGCCGCCTTCCTGGGTACAGACTTCTCTTCTTCTTTCTTCTTCCTGGCATTGTGTAACTAAATATAGCTCTTATATATCCCGATGTTTGGTGTTGCAAGAAGACAGTTCAGTAGTACAGCCAGAAACCTTTCCAAAGTCTACTTCGACTTGACCATTGCTGGTGAAAAGCAACCAAGAGTTGTTTTCGATTTATTCGACAAGGTTGTTCCAAAGACAGCTGAAAATTTCAGAGCATTATGTACTGGTGAAAAGGGTTTCGGCTATAAGGATTCCATTTTCCACAGAGTCATTCCAGGTTTCATGGCCCAAGGTGGTGATATCACTCATTTCAATGGTTATGGTGGTAAATCTATCTATGGTGATAAGTTTGCCGATGAAAACTTTGAAATCAAGCACACTAAACCAGGTCAGTTATCTATGGCAAATGCAGGGCCAAATACTAATGGTTCCCAATTCTTTATCACCACTGTTGCAACTCCTTGGTTAGACGGTCACCATGTTGTCTTTGGTGAAGTTATCGAAGGTATGGACATTATCAAGAAAGTCGAATCCTATGGTACTCCATCTGGTAAGCCAAAGGCGGAAATCAAGGTTGTCGAGTCTGGTGAATTGAAGGATTGATTGTAATGATGTATTTGTTTAGGATATAATAGTTTTCTTAATCTATTTAATGATTTTAGTTTATGATATGTAGAGAAAAATTTGAAAAGACGATAGATAATTCACAGAACAAGCGGCTTTAATTTTTCAATTATTTTGCCTCATTCTCTTCATTCAATTTTGCTTCATTCTCTTCATTCAATTTCTGGAAAACGGTGTGTGCAGACATGAAGAAACTTGTTTGTTGTAGTCCAAACTTTTTAATGTTTTCGAATTGTGTCGATGATTCCTGAACGCTTTTAGCAAACAAATCCATTTGACTCCCTAGTTTTTGCAACTCTTTGTTAAGAGTTTCTATTTTTGTATCCCTTTGCATCAGTTTCTGCCTGCTTTGAAAGGTTTTGAGGAGTATGTTACTCTAGTGAAACACACCACAATCCTAACATTGTTTGTAAAAGCGCGTCTGGCGTAGAGGAGCACACACAAGATCAGCAATTACAATTCAGCTTTCAAACTAAGGTTGGTTATATGATATAGGTTATAGATTCTTACAATTCTTTCTGTAGTGATATAATAGGAAAACAAAGTTAAACAGTTAGTTAGCTTTACTTTAGAGATTAGTATGAGAATTATTGGGGATTCATCAGCTACCAATTTCCTTGATAAACTTTGACCTAAATACACAGATAAAAACTATGGTAAAATTCTATTTACAAAAGCTTATTGGGTTGAAGATACTCGATAAGATCTACTTGTAAAACTAACGTTTGCTTCTCGGCTGACGACATTTTAAGACAGGTTCAAGACATGTATTTCCAAAACTTCATTCCTCCCAGTTTCTTGCAAATAGTTCGTCAGCAACTGGGAGACATGCCTTCATGTGACAACGCCCTTCACTCCACTGTAAACACTAGTCTAGTTCTTCAGATGAACTTTTCAACTTCAACCGCTTCACTAATCTTTACACAAACAACACCTAGCATACACGTGACTTATCCATATCGACTCGATACACACTAAATTGAGTACCCCTATCTTTAATCCGTAATAGAAATTTAAATGCATTTGATCTCATATCAATGAGTCAAGTGTATTCAAATTTCCTTAAGTCGATAAAGAAGATAAATTTAGATAAAAGGTCGTCGAATGAGATAGCTGTTGCAGTTTCAGGTGGTGTTGATTCAATGGTTTTACTAAATTTACTCGTTAAATATAAATTAAATTTCAATGATAATCTTAAAATTCATGCATTAACTATAGATCATGGGATTAGAGATGAAAGTTTTAATGAATCAATTAAAGTTTCACAAATTGTTAGAGGATATCCGATATTTCATAAAATTTTACGTATTGATGAGAAAATTAAAATCAATCAGATTGAGAATCATGCAAGAGAATTAAGGTATAAATTGATGTTTAAATATTGTTCTGAATTTGCGATAAAGGATATATATATGGGTCATCATTTAGATGATCAAATTGAGACTTTCCTTATAAGGTTGAAGAATTCTTCGACATTGTTCGGATTGATGGGTATACGAGATATCCAACCGAGTAATTTACATGGTATCAATGAAGTTAATTTGATTAGGCCTTTACTTGGATTGAGGAAGGATGAAATTTATGAGTATGCTAGAATGGAAGGTTTGAAATGGTTTGAAGATAGTACTAATGATGATGTTGAACTAACTGTACGGAATAAATTGAGAGAGTTTCTACGACGAGATGAGAATAAGGGAGTTACTGAGAATTTGGTTAAATTGCATGGTAAAGTTTGTAAATTGATGAATGATTTGGTTTATACAAGATTGTTGAATTTGGAGAAGTCAGGGTTTGATGATTTAACAGGGATTAGAGTTGAAGACAAATTTGATATCATTTTTTGGAAATACAATCTACTTATTAAACTCCCTGAATCTATTGAATTTGTTGAACCTGTTGATTTCCTCGTCTTTGATAGATGGATTTTCAATAAAGTTTGGAGAATTAGTCCACATGAGAAATATTTATACGGATTCACAAAATTTGACAATAAATATAGTATAATTGATAATTTAAAATTGGATTCTGGTAAAAGTTTGATGGAGACGATAATCAAGTTCCCGAAAAATAAGAAACAAAGGTTTACATTAGCTGGTTGTGATTTTAAAGTAGTCAAGAGAGATACTGAAATTGATATTAGTATAACTAGGGAGAAACCTCATAGACATGAAAAGAGTGAGAAAAGATATTTACATTTAAAAGACGGTGAAAGTGAACTTATTGATGGTAGATTTTTCATTAGTGGACCAGTTGAAACTGAGATTGATCCCTTTACCAGAAATCTACAAGATTTAAAATCTCAAATCACAGCTAAACGTGAGATCTGTATATAGAAAGTTATGAAATACGTTTAGGTTATCTTTGTAGATTTTTCCAAATCTTTTTTAGATTATTATAAAGATAGAATATAAAACGAGTGTAAAGGATAGAAGCAAAACAGTTAGACGAGAGAAAAAGGAAGGGGGAGGATAAAAATAGTTTAAAAGAATAAAACGGAAAATTGAAAAAAAATTGTCAAGTATAGTAAAGAAGGTAAGGTAAAGTTTACCTATTATTGTTAATCGTTTGATGTTGGAAATGAGAGAGGTTTTGATAATTACCAAACCCTATTAAAGGAGGGGGGTAACTTTGATTTGAAGGTATATTTTGGTAAGATGACACAGATTCATTTGATTGTTCATCAAATGAAGGTAAAGTTGTTATAGAAGGTAAATTTGAGCTTGAGATACCTAAAGCTGAACGATAAATGTATTCTGAGTTTGAACTTAGATTTGGAATTGTAGAATCTGAGATAATTTTAGTTGTTGATTTATTCAACTTATTTCTACGAGCTCTATTTGATTCAAGTTTCCTCTGACGTAACATTTTACGAAGTTCCACAAATTCTTCAGGTTTTCTCTTTGGACCATGATTTTGAATTGTTATATGAGTATTCAAATGGTTTAAAGTACCATAAGCTTTATCACAAGATTCAAAATTACATTTATAATATCTTTCAATCTCACTATATTTTTTGCGATGTCTTTTATAAGTTTTAGATGATGATAAAAGTGAATTTTTTATAAGTAAATCTTTAGAAGATGCTATTGTTGAAGGTGATGAAGGTGATGAAGATAGAGTAGAAGTAGAAGTTGAAGATTTTATTGTTGTATTTGTACTTGTATTTGTATTCGTTGTGCCAGCACTAGTGAATTGTTGCAAATTTGAAGTTGATTTAGAGATAAAAGTTGAATTTAAAGATTTATTAGTTGATTTTGGACTCAATTTTTCAGAATCATAGTTGATTAAATTGGATTGGGTATTTATATGTTGCGAAGAAGAATCAACAATTGGTGCAGAACTATGTCTATTTTCATTGAAGTTTGAATCGATGATATTATTTTGATTGCTGAAACTTGGGAAAGAAAAATTACGTTTTGAAGAAATAAAAGGTGAGACAAAAGTTGAAGATTGAATTGAAACATCTGAAGCTGGAGTTGAGGAAGTTGGATAAGCTGTAGTTGTAGCTGTAGATGAAGAAGATGATGAAGGGAAATTAGATAATGAAACAGGAGAATGGGTGTTGCTATTAGTATCAGAATGGTTGCAGAAAAGCGGGGAATTTCTGTAGATATTGAACTGAGGTTGTTGTATATACTGATAAGGATGGTAGTGAGAGTAACATTGCTGCTGCTGCTGCTGTTGTTGTTGTTGTTGTTGTTGTTGGTATTGGGAAGTAAAATAGCAGAATCTTTGATGGGTAGCATAATGAGTTGGGTGCGGTTGATGTAAATTTGGGTTAGAGGCAGGCATCAAATAGGTATTTTGGATAGGCTGTAAAGGCTGATTTGATAAATTGGTTGATGGATTGTGTACATTATTGACTCCTTGGTTTGCTGAGTGTATTGGTAAGGACATGTTCATAGTTGTAAAGCTGATAAATAAAAGTTGGATTAAAATTGAGCAACTTTTGAAGAAATGAATATAGTAAAGATTAAATAAGAGGATAGCAAGACTGAATTGGAATAATAGTGTAAGGAACAATGGAGTGGATCGATGCTATGCTATGTGATGCGATGCTATTCGATGCGATGCGATGAGATGCGATGAGATGAGATGAGATAGATGGGATGGAAATAGCAGTGCGAACTTGTGCAAATCTGGGGAAACCTATGCAAAGCAAACAAAAAGAGCAGAAACAGAAATAGCTGTTTGAATCTTAAAGTAAACGAAGGAAGGAAAGAAAGAGATGATAGCAGAGATGGATGGAGAATGGAGAACAAGCCAGTCAGAGAAATTCCAGGATAAGGGGATAGTGATGTGCTAATAGTATTAAATAAAGTAAAACACGCCCTGGAAAGATGAAACAATGAGCAGATGCCAGCGACCGGGGGGCAGGTGGAGAGATGAAACCGGGGAAGAGGATGTGAAACAGGGGTGGGCACGGACGGCAGCTTAAATAGTCCGCGCTGAAACAATCGAGGAAATCGAAGCAATGGGAACAATTCAGAGAATTGAGACAATTGAGACAATCGGGACACTCGAAACACACTCGAAACAGTCGAAACGTCGCTGCGCGCCGCGAAACGATCGCGATTCCCGCTAAAGCAGGCGCCTCCGCCCGTGCACCACGGCCCCACGGCCCCGGGACCCGACGCAGGGGCGCGAGTCGCAACGACGAAAAGCGCAGAGTCCCGCCCCGCGTGGCTCCAGCCGTGCGCCCCAATCGAGGCGATCTGCTGCCACAGTCGCAGCGTCCAGCCTCGGGGCCGACGCTGCGGTGGGGAGCAAAGGAGCAGAGGAAGAACAAGCCTCTCGTTCTAGCTCCTGACGCTAATGCAAAGCACGGTGCGGCTGTAGAAGGGCCCGTTTTAGCCGACGGCAGTACCTCTGGCCACCCACCGGAAGCTCACCCGGGTTCGCTGGTTCGCTGCCTCGCTCGCTGGCTCGATGATCCGTCCGTATTTTGCTGATTCGCTCGCTGGTCGGAGTTCCGAGTGCAATTTTTCCCCTCCGCGCTGGCTGCACGAGGCGCAGAGCGGCGCCGCGCCGGAGCAAGCGTTGCCCAAAAGGGACCTGCTCCGCACTATCAGGAGGCTCATTCACCACTAGACTAGTTTAGCGTGCCGCATCCTCCTGTGCTGTGCGGGGTGGCACGGCACCTGAATGCTTCTCTTATCTTCCACGGTTGCCACGTATGCACGACGCACTGCACCACACTGCATCATGCTATACGAGCCCCTTAACGAGCTCGCTAGGCTGAAGTTGTGAAATTTCGATAATGAGTGTCATGCATAGTATTGGCTCCACCACACGCACTAATTCACCTTTGTGGCTGACACAAGTGCAGCCTATCGAAGAACCAGAACTAGACAAACCCAATCACACTTTACAGGAACACTCGCAGATTCACAGAGTCGTAGATGAGCCCGCTCCGTGGATTAGCCGCCGCTCCGTGGATTAGCGGCCGCTCCGTGGATTAGCGGCCGCTGCGTGGATTAGCAGCCGCTCCTTCAAACACAAGTGAGCTACTCTACTCTATCGCACTGGATTATAGTGTAAAACACCGACACCAATACCACGGCTCATCGCATCTCAGGGCATCTCAGCTCAGCTCAGCTCATCGCTCACCCTGTAGACCCCTTCGAGGATACACCCGCTGCGCACATTTACGCGACCCTACAGGGGCAGACAAAGGGCAACCAAAACTAGATTACAGCTGCAAATTAGACTACAATTGGGAGTGAAACTGCGATCAAAAATAGCACTAGCACTAGCACTAAACTACGATAAGATCGAGACTGGACTACTACGTACTACTGCATCTTCGTGTCCGTTCAAGTTCCAGTTTCACCTGGATGTGCCGTTGCCGGGCAACGCGGTCCCGGCACCTAGCAACGGTGGCGGCAGTGACCCCTTCGAATGGTGCACCCTGCAGCAGCTGCTGCTAGGTGGTGCTGACCCCCTCCCCGCTGGTGCTGGGCACGCACAGGCGGGTCCAGCGCCGCCGCCGGAACTCGCCCACACCGTCCTCCTCGCCCGCACCGTCCACGACCCACCCGCTGGCATCGCACTCCCAGGCGCCCAGGAACGCCCACCCGCGCGGTGGCTGCACCGCGTCGAG
>JANIWQ010000037.1:0-81761 GCA_030555725.1 Pichia sp. yHMH446
GTCGGCGTTAACACAGCTCTGTGGCCCCCTCAAGCCCCCCCTCAGGCCCCCCGTTTTCCCCCCGTTTTCCCCCCAGGCGAGGCCGTCAGCGTTGTTCTGGGCCGCCCCAGCACCTTTGCCCCTCAAAAATTTCGGCTGCGCCGCCATCTAAAAAGGGCGCGCCTAACCTATAATTTTAGTATTCTCTTATATACTCTCCCTGAATTTTGGTTTGACAGTGCATTGGAAATTGCGAGTCTCTTGCCTTGAAAACTACTGTGGCATCTCAATTAGAGAGATCTTATAAATGCAGTCAATTTTGGAGACATTATGGTATAACAGTGAAATCTGATGTGACATTTCTAAAGGTGCCTTAAAATATACTCAGCCAAAGACTTCTTTCACCCACTGCCTGCCTCATGGACAACATCCGCATCAAATAACTAATTAAAAAAAGTGATTTTAGTTTTGCCACGTGTCATAAGCAAGGAAGTTAGCTCAGATGCCTCAACAGGAGACACCTGTCGCTATAATGTACTCAAGAAACCAACTTACTTCTTCATCTTACTCTTCTTCAAAAAATGGCCCCTAGAAGAGAGCACTATTATAAAGACAAAACATAAGATGAAAAAACAATCCATAAATTGTTCTTATAACAGGCAGATACAACCAAAGATTCCCTGCATATCATGGAGCAATAATGGTCTTGAATTATTATACAAACACAATTCAGTTTTGGTTCAAGAAACTCAAACGAATGAATACATTCGTTCTTTTCAGATCACAAAAAAATTAGATCAACTACGTTCTTCAAAGACACCATGCAAAATGCATAGTGTTTTTATCTGCTTCTATGGGTGATGTGATGAAAGTCGGAAGTTTGATTTTATTGTTTAAAGCAGGGTTTGTCATTTATAGAAGATCAGTGTCAATATTGCGTGGTGTATGATAGTAGAATAGTCTGTTTCAGGGTGATAACAATGAAATGGGAAAAAATCTGCCTCATGTAGAATTTTGTCGAAAATAAGTCAAGTGCTTGAGATAGTTATTTTGGAGTTAGTTCAGTTTGATTTTAAAAATACAATCTTGTTGATAGAGAGTAGGAATTGGTAGGGTTTAGCTTGGCGTGCTCAAATAGAAGGGTGGTGATTTTGGCTGGTTGTTGTAGATTCCGGAATCTTTGCAAGGGTGTTGGTTTGGGTTGTTTGGTCGGGTTCTGAGTGCTATAAATTGATTTGGTTTAGCTTAAGTTTTCAATTTTTTGTTGTTTTTTTGATTTTATTTGATGATTTGTAGTTACTTCTTCTGTTTTTGAGTATTTTTACCGTTCAGCGTGGAAGTGTACTAGCGCTAAAGATCAGAAGTATCCTTCAAGATCGCAAAGAGGAAAACAACAGCTTGAAGTATTTTTTGTCCCATATACTTTGTTTGAATGTTCCTTTTGACTTTAATCGCACATGATTCATTAACACAATAGCACGCTTGATTAGCGTTGCTTGAATATACTACAATCATCTTTTTGTCCCAAAAAGGTAAGAACTTAGATTGATATGTTTGATTATATTTGCTAATGGTCCTTTTAGAAAAGTAGTAAAACCTCTTATGTTACTAAAAAGCTTGAAAAGGATCACGAAGATAAAGAACAATAATTTGAAATACATTACCAAAGTAACACATGCTTTTGAGGGATTGCTTTTTGATTTCCATTTTGCGCAATGCTCTTTAAAGGCAACTTGTAAGAATCCAGCTAAATTGTATGTTTATCTACTTAAATTTAAAACTACCACCAGTTCCTAGTGGTACAGCCGATCAATTGGCCAAAAACCGAAAATAAGTGGAGAGCTTTACGCACAAATACTAATCAGCCTCAATATCATTTCACTCAAACACTTCGTTGCCTATAACGGGATATTTCAGTATGGTAACTAAGAACGGTTAATATTTCGTTGTAAGGAAATGCAATTCATGTAACCACGTGTTTGTTTTGCTCGCGCAGACGAGATTTTTTGAATTTTGAGCTACAAGATAGGGGCTAATGCGGCAGATGGTTTGAAAATGCGTCGCTTGTAATTGATGCAAGGGTCGATTTTCTTGCAAGTAACACACCTGAATCTTTGTTAGTTAAAAAGTGATGGCAAACCCAATATCAGGAGCAAGAGAATTTACTTTAGATACAGGGCAGCAGGTTGAAAAGACAAACATTCCCCCTTCCGGTGCTGACAATTTATCGCCACAGAAGGTATCAACAAAACTGGTAAATAACCTAGCTGGTAGAAAAGCTGCAAAGTCTTTACGATTATTTCGAGGGTCAATAGCTGAGGATTCGTCATTCAAACCTGACAAATTTGAGAAACAGCAAGATTCCAAAATAGACTCAGAATTCGATTCTCAAAATCTGATCAAAACAGAAGTGCCAAATGTGCTTGATAAAGAGCAAACATTAGATGAAAAAAGTCGAATACCAGACTTCAAAGCAGTATTTCACAGCAATGAAAGTAGGACATCATTGGATTCCAGTGACAGATTACAGCCAGATCAACAATATTATACAGGGCGTAAATCTGACGCGTCATCACACAATGATATTAGAGAAGGATTGTACAAGACAAAAACCAAAGATTCTGTAACTGAGCATACTAATTTGATGCCTAAGCTTGAACCGATGTCTTCTGCTATATATTTTCCGCATGCACCACGAAATGAGTCAGCCAATGCGGTCCCAGAGCACTTGACCGCAGAAGCAGAATTTGACCATTCAGAGGATGAAGAAATAGTTGGAGGATTGAACAAGAATGAGGATGAAATACCGAATAGAAGTACAGCAGTTTCCGAGACCTCTATCAGGAGTGAGTTGTTCAATGGATCCAAAACCACCACATCCTACGTTAAGGATGAACAAGGAAATATCAAGATTAACTCAAAGGGAGATGCTGACTCTGAAGTCAAATATCCTCTTGCTGTAGAGCTACAACCTTTCAAAAACAACGTTGGCGGTCATACTGCTATTTTCAAATTTAGCCATCGTGCAGTTTGTAAAGCCCTTGTTAATCGTGAGAACACATGGTACGAGAACATTGAAATTCTTCACCCGGAACTACTAGAATTCATGCCAAAATATATAGGCGTACTTAACGTAAGATACAGCACGATAATGGATGATGATGAAAATGATCAGAAACAGAGCCCCCTTTTTGTCGAAAAAAATGGAAAAACAGTAAATGGCTCGCATTTTTCTTCAGTGGAAGCAAATGATATCTCGACTGATCAGAGTAATAAACTTAAAAGCAAGATTTCTTTATCAAGGATGAATACCGATGAGTTTCCAGAAGTTGTTTTAGAAGATAACATCCATATTGTTCCGCAGTCTTTGTGGAACCGCTACAAATCATCTCCCAAGCTGGAGCCAATGAAGAGTAAACTTTCTCAATCTTTCAAAGAAGATAATCAGCCGAATTCTTCAGCTTCCGGTGATATTTCGAACAACATCACCGGTTTGACATCAGTAAATACCAAACTCAAGGAACTTGTTTTAAGTGAAGTTTTCGCCCCTATCAAAGATTATACCAAAAAGGCAAGAGCCAGCAAAAGAAACTCTCTTTTGAGTAGCAAAATCTCCTCTTCAAAGATGCCCCTATCACAAAGTGTTACAAATCAGAAGAACATCAATCCTACACGATTTCATAGATACTCTACAAGCAGTATCGCTTCCCCTCTCTCAGTTAAGGATCGAACTCCATTTTCTATGAAGCAGGATTTTATTGACGAAAATGATGTTCTTGCCGAATCCGTGGAGCCTTCTTCAATTCATAGTGATGATGTGAAATTACATCGATTTAGAAGTGATTCGGCCTCAACTCTGGAATACGAAAGTATCAAATTTCCTGACAGAGAATCATTTATGTCTCGGTTGAAGAAATTATCTGAGACTCAAGGCAATGATGATGCTGTAGTTGATGATGAAGTTGAAGAAGAGGTCAAAGATGACGTAAAAGATTACAATGAGGTAGAGCTGTTCGAAATGGACGAGGATAACAATAATAACAACTCACCAAAGCTAAATTCTAATATATTTGCAGGAAAAATTAGTGATCATTCAACGCCAAGAAAACATACTCGCTTTGAGCGCTTTATCCTGCTAGAAGACTTAACAAGTGGTATGAAGCTACCTTGTGTTCTAGATCTCAAAATGGGAACCAGACAGTACGGAGTGGAGGCAAAACCTAGTAAACGTGAATCACAGCGTAAAAAATGCTATGCTACAACTTCCAGACAACTAGGTACTCGTATCTGTGGTATGCAAGTTTGGGATGTCGGCAAAAAAGAATTCATCAAAAAAGACAAGTATTTTGGGCGTGAAGTGCGTGTTGGTAAGGAATTTCTGAGATCCTTAGCAAGATTTTTGTATGATGGTGTTTCCGTTTTTTCAATAGTAAAACACATTCCTAGTTTAATTGAAAAATTGGAAAAGTTAGTGAAGACTTTTGAAAAGTTGATCGATTATAGGCTCTATGGGTCATCTATTTTGTTGATGTACGATAGTGAGAAAGACAGACAAGAGTTACACGAGTCCACGATAATTGTACGATTGATTGATTTTGCTCAGTGTGTCATAGGAGTATCTGAATTCTCTTATAAAACTACATTTCCACCAACTCACAAGGGTCAACCAGATGCCGGTTACATAAGGGGTTTACAATCTCTTATCTACTACTTCAAGGTAATATTTGAAAAATTTACAGGAGGTCATGAATATCAAGATTATGATGAATCATGGAGACTTATCAGAGAATTCTATGAAAGGGGTGACTTGGAGTATAATTGTGAATGGTTAGATGATTTTTGTAATGATCAGATTCCTTGCCCATTCGATTTTGACCCACTTCCAAGATACTCTGGTATTTGTGAAGATGTATCAGAGTAAACTTATCCCATCAGCATATAGAATATTGTATAATTTGCATGTTTGTATATTAACGATTTATGTGTATTAATTGAAACTGTATGAATCAATATAGGGTTGTTAAAATATTGAGAAAAATTTGAACAACCGAACTTAGATCCAATTTACTCTTTCAAAATTTCTGAGACCACAAGTTCTGTAAGCTCATAGAACAAAGGCCAATGTATTTTGATGTTGAGAATTGAAGAAGCTTCAAAAGAATGCAGATTACACCAAGTTCGACGTTCAACAACATTTTTTTTTCTTCCTCACTTGGTACTCTCTTAGTTCTTGTGCTGATCAACAATAATTCGCGCTTGATCCAACAGGGTTTTGAATTCAATTACTACTCCTGCTGAAGCAGTCAGTCATTAGGAGTTATTTTATATAAGCTAATAAAAGATTTGTACAATCTGAAAGTGCAAACAAGAAGACCCAAATATAAAGTTCTTACAAAGAATCATTTTGGAGCCTTCTTCTGTTCTGTATCAATCACATTCATTGCACACGATCTGAGATCTGTAAGCTGATTGTAGCACTTACTACTACTATTCCCTTCATTGTCTTTCATTAAACAGTCTTGGTACTTAACTATAACGTCGGAACATTTTTTTTCGATTCTATGATACACCTTCACCTCATTTTTGATGCATTTTTGTAAAGCTAGTTGGTATTTGTCACATTCTGTTTTATCTCTGATTGAAGGATCATCCATGCATTTATGAAAAGACAGAAATGATTCAGGACACGTACGTGCTACTTCTTGAATAATAAATTCGTCAAGGACTCTCGATGCCATGGTATTCCAATGTTAATGCTTGTAGTTGAAAAGCAAAACATTTGGTTCTCCACTGATGCATTTGGACTCCACCTATGAAAAACGGCTCGCACATTGAGAGGCTCGTCGTTTTTTTTCAACTCACTTCTAAAGCTCTTTTAAATATCCTTGTTGAATAAGTCTTTCCACATCGGCTTTACGGACAAAAAATTGGGAGTTTTTCGTTAAATTAAAAACACCATACTCCGTCATTATCTCTCCTGCATCTTTCAAAACTCTAACATCAATAAAAACGTCATTGGGAGGCTCAAGCGGACCTCCGAGATCCATTTCAGGCATCAACCCTTTGTAACCACTTACTAAGGAAGTATACTTTTCTAGATATTCCCTTTCTTTAAAGGAAAGGTCCGCCAGTTGTTCTGCACTAAGTTCTTTATTTTCCCAGACTAGTTGGTCAATTTTTTTCAATCTTGCCATTTGGTAGGCTTTGATACATCTCCTGTTTCTCTTTATGAGCATAGTACGTACAAACTTTGGTAAATGCTCAACAATCTCTGTAATGGTAGCCGAGTCATTCATATTTTCTCTACTTGGAGTGTTTGTGGTTGACGAGAAGAAGTTTGTATGAAAAGTTCGACGAGGAGTATTGGAAACAGATGAAGCTCGAGAAGAATCTAACGTTGCAGTTGACCCTTGGCTATTTGTTATCACATCGTTGCAGTTCCTGTCAATCTGTGCTTGTAGCTCACAATTCTCATTGATGATTGATTGAACTAGTTCGTGCTCATATAACGGAATTTTGTCTAATGACTCTGCCCTTTTCGCAGCTAAAACCAATTTTACTCCTAAATCACCATACATCTCACAATTGATGAAATTGGAAGAAAAAGGCTCTTTCGTTTCCTTTAGTAGGGTACTTTAGGACGGGGTTCTTCAGATCAAAAGGTAGAGTTATCTTTCAAAATTCTCAGACGCGTCTCTATGTGAGGGCTACGCGTTAGCTATCAAAAGTTAGAGTGTGTCTGATAAAGGTAAACATTACAATGTTTAATCAACCAAACACTTTGTATGGCTGTCTATGGAAAATTGAAGAGAAATAAAAGAACAAAAGCTCACATATGGAATGACTTACCAACAAAAAGACCCTCATTTACTGAGATTTCATCCTTTGGAGAAACAACTGAATCAGTTAATTCCCAATCTTCAAACATTTTTTCTTCGATGAACAGTGAATTGAACAGCTATTTCAGTGATAATGAAGAGCTTCTTGATGAGAGAATAAAGCCGAAGGAAAAAGAGATACAAGTTTCTGGTTTTCAGCCAAGTTCACCAATCCCTGTAACGTCAGAAAGTCGGGGTTTGAGTTCTTTGTATAATGGCTTTGAAGATTTAGAGAATGAAGAATACAAACCTACAAAAATAAGAAAGCTAAGCAGACAAGGAGTTTTCAGAAATACCACATTTTTTCAGGACAAGGCTATGGTGTCGGTTTTATCATCCGATAAGGTAGTGGAAGATCCAGTGCTTTCTGAGGATGAGATTTCTGAAAAATTAAAATCTAATATAAGTACCTTGCATAGTCGAATAAATGAATTGGAATCGTCGATTATTGGAGATGCAGATTTGTTTGTGATTCAAAAGTCCGCCACACAAGATTTGAGAAAAGTGAAGCATTATGGCGGAGTATTACGGTCCTACAAAAGAACTTGTAAGTCTTTGTCTGACGAAGAAGAAGAGGAAGATGATAACGAAAAGATTTTTAACACCTCTGGAGATGTTACGCAGAATACCAAGCTGAATTCTGCAAATTGTAAATCATTAAATGATTTGAAAGTTAACATTGATCAAGAAAATCTTAAGTTTGACCTAGAAATGGTTATCGAACAATTTGAACGAGTTTTACTGAAAACAAGCAACGAATTTGAAGTTTTGAGTTTCATATTGGATTTAAATACTAGATTTTTAGTCAACCCTGGATTTTCTGGGGCTTTGAAGAAAACTCTTCTGAAAGGAAGCAGCAAACTAGATTTGAATTCAATAATAAAGTTGATCAAAATTAATGATAAATATTTACTGCTAAATTTACTTTTGATTTTCAACCTAGAGATAACAAGCTTTCCATTTAGTGATCTACTTTCACCTATTTTGAAACAACAAGATAGATCGATTAAGCATTATATACAAGAGCTTCCAATTCCAAGAAGCAAAAAACTGTTGAAAGCGTTACTTGACGATTGGTGTAATGTGTGCGGTGAAACTACAGTTTACAGTCTCCTTTTAAATGCACTTGAAAGAAGTGATGGTCATTTTTTCACCAGAATTTGCTATCGAGATAAAGATTCAGTTATGATACTCTTATATAACTGTCAAAAAATTGAACAAAGTTTAAGATATTTGAAGGTAATAATGCCCTATCTTGACGATACCATCACTGAAAAGGTTGTCACATTTTTGGGGAATACTTTTTCAGTAAGAAGTTCAGTTGAATATTCAGTTTACAATTTATTCTTGGAAATAGCTTTGATTTTAGTCTCCTCGTACGATAATGACTTTGTCATCAAAAACATGTTTTCACAAAATGTATGGAACACGATATGGAATGTTATTGATGATTTGAGTAACCGCACAGAGAAAACATGTGAGGAGAGGAGCAAGCAGAGTCTTTTGGCCATAGGATACATTTTCAGTTTCATTGATAACGACAAATATATTAAGGAAGGAGACACCGCATTGCTACGAAGAGTGTTGAAGAAAGTTGACGATAAGAATTGTGATACTGTACACTATCACTTTATAGGATATCTCGTTTGTGTTGTTGACTATTTCCTGAGAAAGTTTAATCAAATGAATAAGTCTGAAACCGGTCAAATTATGAACTTGTGTAACCATTTGAATAACTCACAAGCTCGATTTGATGATAACATAGGGTCTAATATCAAGAATGTTATGAGTAAATATACGAAGAATTAATAAATTTATTGCTTCTTGACTAATATACAATTCGGTTCTAACCAATATATTTAATTGTTAATTTTCATTTTCTTAAGCAAAATTAAATTCATCGTTTTGATTTCTTGCAGCTTCTCTGGCCATTCTCCACATTTTATTTTTAGCTGACTCTTTTTTCTTATGCTCGTCTCCGGCTGTCGAACTTTTTGTTGCCAATTTTTTCGGAGTTTCTCTTAGACCGAAAGATTTTGCCAAATGACCCAAATGAATTTGTTTAACATTAAAAATATCTCTCTCTGTTGATAAATGTGTAGCATATGCTCTAACATGACTTATGAATCCATCAGTTGCAATTTCCAAAGCTCTATTATCTTCAAGTAACCATTTCTCCAAATTTAATTGGTAAGTTGTAGCATGCATATCCCAAGAACCTTCTCTATTGAACTTGTTACCTTTCAATTTTTGATTTTCATTATCAATTTCAGCATTTTCAGAATTTTTAGCAAAAGCTTTAGTAAGGATCTCTTCATAATTAATAAATTTAATTGAATTTTGATCATGCATAAGATTAATTTTTTCAATATATTTCTCTTCATTACCTGGCATTAAAAACAGAATAGATTGTCCCTTTCTACCTAATCTGGCAGTTCTACCAACACGATGAAGATGATCAGCAATACAAAATGGTGCATCATATTCGACAACATGATCAATTGCTGGTAAATCTAAACCACGAGATGCAACATCAGTACATAGTAGAATTGTATTATGATTATTATCATTAGCGAAATGATTTAATGTTGCTGTACGTGTTTGTTGTGATAATGAACCATGAAGTTTATAAATTATAGTATTAGTAGATATAAGTGGTGCAGTCATTGCAGTGATTGAACCAGTCGAATCATCATCATTATCATCATCATCATTTTTAGGGATTTTTTCATTTGAATTTTTGGATGATTTTTTTCTTTCTCTATTAATTTTTAAACGTTTACCATCTTTTGTTAATGCAATAAAATGGAAATCAACTGAATGTGAACAACTTAAGAAAACTATGGATTTAGTAAAATCAGTTGATTCATTAGTTATATTTATTAATTGACCACTTAATGTTGTAAATCTTAATTTAGGTGGTACAACAACAATCTCTTGAATTAATTGATCAGGAGCTTTCATATGATGATCTAAATCTTGTGAATCATTATTAGAAATTGCACTTGCACCAATTGTTTCAGGGTTATTCAAAGCAATTTCACCTAATTTTTTAACATCATTTTTCAAAGTTGCTGAACATAATATATTAACTCTTTGTAAAGGCAATATATTAGATAAAGGACCTAAAACTCGATCATTTTCTTTAAAATCTTTTTGTAGTTTATTTATAATTTTAGTGATTGAATCTTGGAAACCTAATTCAACTAATCTATCACCTTCATCAAGTATTAAATATCTAACTGTTGATAAATCTAATGATTGAGTATTTTCGATATGATCAACTAATCTACCAGGTGTTGCAACTAATAAATTGATACCTTTCCTTAATCTAGCCTTTTCAGATTTTTTCTTTTCACCACCGATAACTATACCAGGTACAATCCAATGACAAGTTTTCTTACAAATTGAATCTTCAATAAAATTATAAATTTGTTGAGCAAGTTCTCTAGTTGGTGTTAAAATTAATGCAAAAATACCACTTTTCCTATCAATTTTATTTTTCGAATTTAAAATTTGATTTATAATTGGTAATGTAAATGCCATAGTTTTACCTGAACCTGTTTGAGCTTGCATAAACATATCACGTGGCTGAGGAGGTGGTGAATTATTATTAATATTTTGATGATTTAATGATAAGAGTTTTGGTATAACTAATCTTTGAATTTTTGTTGGTTTCTTATAATTCAAATTTGTCAAACATTTAATTAAATTTGGATGTAAACCTAATGATTCAAAATCTGCATTTGGATCATCAATCATTGGTGCATTTGAAGGTATTAATTTTGATTCATCAATGATTTTCTTATAATCACGTTCTTGAATTTCTGGATTTGAAGTAAATAAAGAGGTAACAATTTGGCCATTCTGTAGGTTTAGTCCAGATGATCCAGAATTTGAATCAGTTTTCGATTTTTTTAAATTATTTTCAATATTATCTATATCATCATTACTTCTTTTCCTTTCAGCAATTGGCGTATCATTAGCAGTTGATAATTTAGTTGAATTATGTTTATTCTTTGAAGTTCTACCCATAATTTCAAGTTGAGTTTTCCTTCTATCTGACCATCTACCACCTTTAATTTTGACATTTGTCTTTTTGCCCTTTTTAAGAGTTGCAGAAGAGATATCTGTTGGCATTGCAAAATTGAGTATCATTCCATCATCATCGTCATTAGAGGTACCCATTTGATTCAGTATTTGTTTTCTATATGGTTTTGTTCAGAAAGTTATACGGATGATGAATATATATGAGAACTGGAATATTTTTTTTTATCTTTTTGAAACTTTTGTTGCACAGCCACGGAACTTTTTTTTTTCCAATATTTGATATTCCTTCCCGCTTCATTTTTTTTGATGATTCAATAATGAACTATTAGTATATACGTTTTATGATTGCTTTTCTTGTTAAGATTTAATTTGAGATATAAAGATGACTTCACTTTTTGTTTCTGATGAAGTAGAAGAGGTGCAAGTTAAAGTAGAAATAGAAGCAATGGATGTTGATGAAGTTAAAATAAAGGAAGAAGAATTTGGAAACAAAGCAACGTTGAAATATCAAGAAGATAGTGAAAGTTGTAGTGAAGATGAAAATGATGAAGATGATCCAATAATCGATACGATACCAATCCATCTTAATAATAATTTAGAATATTCACCATTATTATTACAATTTCCAAACAAATCAAATAAATCCACATTAACTCAAAATCATATCTCATCGTTACATAGATTGAATATTAAACATAAATCAGGTGTCGTTGAATTAAGATTACCATTATATACTGATAATTTTTTCAGTGAAACCAATTCTAATAAATTTGGTGGTATAAATGAACAATTTTTAAGAGGTGTAATTATTCATGATGAACCTGAACATGATAAAAATGTTAAAAAAAATGATAAAAAGGTTAAGAAAGAGGAAGTGAAGAATTTAATAAATGATGAAATGACTGATCCAGCGATTCGTTCACAACCGGGGTCTGTTGGTGGTAGTCGATACTTTATTGGATTACAAGATAAGGAAGGTAAGATGAGTTTAACATCAATCTCAGATACTTGCATGTTAAGGCCACATTTTACATATATTGATGAAGCTAAGATGAGTAAATTAGAGAAGGAGAGAGAGCTAGAGAGAGAATTGAATGATGTAGATAAATTTAATGATAAAGATAAAGATAAAGAAAATGAGAAAGAAAAGGAGAAGGGGAAAAATGAAAAGGGTAAAGTTTCCGGTGTTAGTGTTGTTACAATGAGTGCCAAGAGTACGAAGGAGAATATACCAAGATTAGGTGGAGCTTTACTAAGTGCTAAACTTGAGAATGAAGAGGAGAGTATTTTGTATGAGATTAAAGAGTGTGACGAAGAATTTGTGAATTCAAAATTTGTCGATAAAAGTAACAATATATTGAAAACGAAATTAACACAGGAAGAATATCTACAATTGTTACTGAAAGAAACACAGTTTTGAAACAGCGAAAAAAGGAGAGAAAATCAGAAAATATAAAAAGTTACAACTTCTTTATTAGTATTCGTTAGTTGATAATAAATAAGAGAATAAATAATTTTATAAAGAAAGTTAAATAGAAGGGGAAAGTTAGAACTATTTCTTTGAACCTAATTCGACAACTTTCTTTGCAGCATTATCAAGATCTTCTTCAAGGAATAATTGTAAACCGGATTTATCGATCATATCTTTAGCGATATCGAAATTAGTACCTTGTAATCTAACAACGACAGGGATAGTTAAACCCAAATTTTTAGTTGCCTTAATCAAACCATCAGCGACATAGTCACATCTAACGATACCACCGAAGATATTGACAAAGATGGCGGAAACTTTCTTTTCAGACAAAATCAATTCGAAAGCTTTCTCGATTGTTTCAGGGGTTGCACCACCACCAACATCTAAGAAATTAGCTGGAGAACCACCATAAAGTTTAACGACATCCATTGTTGCCATTGCTAAACCAGCACCATTAACTAAACAACCAATATTACCATCTAATTTGATGAAATTTAAACCATATTTAGAAGCAACCAACTCATCAGGATCTTCTTGAGTTGGATCTCTCCAAGAGAAAACTTCTTGTTGTCTATAGGAAGCATTATCATCGAAACCGAATTTAGCATCCATACACATAACTTGATGATCGGTGATTTCAGATAAAGGATTAATTTCAATTTGAGTTGCATCCTTTTCAGTGAAAATTTTATAAAGTTTCTTGATTGTATCAGCAGCTTTTGGTTCAGCGTCTTTAGTGAAACCAAGATTAGAAGCGATTTGATTAGCTAATTCATCGGAAATACCCTGATTAATATCGATTTTATATTTCTTGATTGCATCAGGATTAGATTTAGCGACACCTTCGATATCCATACCACCTTCAGATGAAGCAATGATCATAATTGATTGATTTTTTCTATCCATAACGATTGAAAGGTAAGCTTCATGGATGGCATCTTTCCTTTCAACGACATAAACAGCTGTAACTTCTTTACCAGCAGGACCAGATTGCTTTGTTATCAATTTATGGTTGAGCATTTTGGAAGCCAAGTCCTTTGCCTCATCAGGAGTTTCGATCATTCTAACACCGGATTGTAAACCTGAATCAAAATGACCTTTACCTCTACCACCGGTTAAAGCTTGCGCTTTGATAACCAATCTGTTAGAATTCAAAGATTGTGCAATCTTGTAAGCATCTTCCGGGGTGGTTGCAGCATCACCTTTTGGACAGTTGATGTCGTACGCTCTGAGTAGAGCAGCAGATCTGTACTCGTGGATGGATAAGTTTCTTGATTGTTGCTTGAGAGCTGCAATGAGCGGCTTAGCAGAGAAGGTGGATCTGGAAAGCATTGTTGTTGGGGGAACGTTAGAGAGCTGGAGTGGTAAGAAGGGTGATGGGGCTAGACGGAAGTGAGGAAGAGCAGCAGTGTCGAAGATGAAGAAGAGAGCAAGAACTCAACACAGTTCAACAGCACAGCACGACACGACACGACACGACCACCGGGAGAGCCAGACGCAGAGGCCCAAGTGATCGCCTCGCTCCACCGGCGGAGCGTTTCTCCCGCCGCCCGCGCCGCTGCGCTCCGCGCTGAGCCGCCGCAGCTGCCCGCCTTTTCCCTTCCCCCGCACGTGGCGCAGCCGCGCGAGAGGGGGCGCAGCGGGGGATTTTCTGCTTTTTTGTTTTTTTTCGTTTTTTTTGTTGATATCGCATGTCGGGGGCTCAGCACTTGCCGCGCCGTGCCGTGCCTTGCCTTCTTTGCTTTGCTTGCATACATACATAACATACACACACACACTCTACAACTACACTCATCTACACTGTGTGCAGCTCCCGTCCGTACAGCTCTCGCCAGAACACCACGTCCGTGTAGTCCACCCCGAGCACCCCGCCGTCGGCAACGTACGCCGCGTTCCGGAACTCACGCACACGGCTGTTGAAGTAGTCCCACACGCTCCTTGTTCGCTCTTCAAGGTTACCTTCATATTTCTCCCGCTCGCTGTCAACGAGGAATGTCCCGTATTGACACGAGTATAAGTGGTACACCAACCTTCTCAAAAATCGCTCGTTGAACTCAAACTTATTCGGTTGCTGTCTCACTATCTCATACACGCATTCGATAAATTGCTGGAAAATTGGACTTTCCATCTTCAAATTTTGATTATGTCGAAATTTTTGGTTCAAATTCTTGATTTTCTTGAAATTACTATCTTCTGTATTGTTATAAAACTTAACCTCACTAGCTAAATGGCCACACCTTTCATTGAATTGATGTCCGAATGAAATCCATTCCTTCTCAATCAATACAATGAATCCTTCAATTGTACGATAATATGGATCAATCACCAATTCAACCAATGAAACTATTTGCGATGTTCTATCCCACCCATCCGAACAATGAATAACTAAATTTCTATTATCAAACACTAAATATTTAGCCAAAACATCAGTAGTTTTGAGTAATTTCCTGATATGTTCTAACCATCCACTCTTAACTAACAATTCCCCCTTGATTTCATAATCAATCCCATTCACATCTCCATTCTTTAGCAAATTCTTAACCTTATTCAAACTATCCCTCATGACATGTATATTCTCGATATTGAGGAATACTTTACGTGTATCTTTACCATAATATTCCATTATTTCAGTACCAGCCCCAAGTGCAACTTGTGCCATTGCATTAGTTACTGGCCTCAAATCAACTATTAAATTCCTTCCTTCCCCCAATTGATTCCCATTGTTGGTTTTAAATATTTCTTTAATCAATGTCTCATCTTGTATACATCTACTTTGCTTTAATCCAACCATAGGTTGTGCACATCTAGTTATCGAACATCCATTCACCTTATAATAATAGCTTAATGTAGGGAATCGATTCTTACTCCTATACCTAACACTATGCTTCAACATTGTATCCGATATACTTTTCGGTATAATCAATCTCTTTGGATAGCTCTCACAGAGTTTATAATTCTCATTCAATTTTGTTACCCTCCATCTATCAAATCCAGGAGTATTCCCAAAATCTTCTTCCGCTTCCTCCAATTTCAATCCTTGACGTTTGAACTCTTCATCAAAATTGTAAATTTTCCACCCGTTTAACCCCATCTCACTCTTAACTCCTTCATAAACAAATGCATACAACTTACTAATATCTTCAATACATGTCATCTTCATCATACTATCAAATACTTCATTACATCTCAAAATATTCTTGAAATCAAATGCAATATAATTGAAATCTCGAAATTGTATTCGTAATGATCCTCCACGTACTAATTTCCTATTTTTCAGTCGTCTAATATTTATATCATCTCTAATGTTCTGATCATTATCATCATTAACACCATCAAACTTAATTCTATTATGATTGCCAATTACATTTCCAAACCCTAATCCATTACTAATCGAATTCGTTATATCAATCGCACTACCAACACTAACACCACCATTATTATCTATTCCAAGCCTATTACTAACAATTCCATTTTCATCATTCCCGAATTTGAAAAGCAGAGCAGACCCTCGATTAAAATCAACTTGCTCAATCATTGGATAACAAAACCAAATTTCAATCATTCTTTTATCATCCCCATTCTTAGGTACACTGAAAATCATGTGATGTGTTGTTAAATGTAACGTACCTTCCATTTTTTGCCCCCTCCTATACATAACAACATTCTCAACTTTCGTTAATTTAAGGTATTCCATACTCTCTTTGAGTTTGCTTTCATTAACTCCATTTCAAACTGTAGATTCCACTTGTGAATCTTATAAACCTTTGGAACCCCAAAAAAAAAAAACACTCCCAGTTCAGCTCCTGGCATATGCTTTTTTTCCCTCCCTTCATCGGCGCGGCAATGCTGCTTTTGCCGAGAAAATTTTATATCATCTGGCCACGTATATATTTCTCACATGGCCTCCACACTAGGACGGGCGTTTACTTCTTATAGTCTTGAAAGTGACTACCATTTAACCCATGACTGGGGCGAATGCCCCATAGTGGATCTACAGGCAACAGTTGTATTTATACAAAGTACTGGCACCTGGTGTCTTCGAGTTCATCAACGACTCATCAAATCATGATCAATCTTATGAAAGACTGGAGGATTCAATGTCTTCTCCAACTTGAACGTTCGACGGCTTCCTTCTTCTACGGTTAAATTTCGTAGAACCTGGTGTCCCAGGAGGAGTTCGAGAATGTCCTTCGTCGGTGGGAAATCGGGATCCATCTGATATGATCGGTGTCGACTTTAGCCAGTCATTGACTGTAACATAAGTTCGTCTTACGATCGATGATACCAGAGGTGAAACCTCGGGCATGTTCGCTGAAATTACGATTAACAATTGCAGCACTAACACTAGGTGATGCATACTAAGGAAGAATCTCCTATCCTGTTAAAACGTTGATCTCTTTGAACACATGATGTCTGAGTAATATAAAGGCTTTCTCTCTATATTCAGGCAGCATGCCACTTGATCGAACAACATTGGATACGTTATCCCATACCGATACCGGTACAGTCCCAATCTTCTCAATTTGAAGCGGAACAATATCAAGTTTTGCTCTTTCGCAAGATGCTTTGAATTTCTGATACTTATCATAATCAAAATTGAACGCTGTAAAGATGAATCTCGCGGAAATATTGAGGTATCAATATGTGGCTAGCGTATTCAGTTGCAGATAAATACACATTATCAAAGATCCCTGCTTTGAGACGCATTTGATGCAAGTTAAGAACAAGGTAATGCCGAAGAGCGTGTTAGTTCCGTCTGACTTCATCGCGTGGTATTCGATACCACTGATTACTGTCTTGCATTAGCGTGGTAGCTAGTGAATCGGCTAAGACATTAAACTGATCAAGGTTCAATGAATAGTTAATGAATCGGGATTTCATATAATTTAGCTCCATACTCTTTAACTTCAGCTTTTAAGCCTGCAATAATTATTACATTTATACTCAGAAATAAACCTAGAGTAAGCGGATTAAATGTCCTGACAGAATCAGCAACGACTTAATATATTATTTGAAATTTCTCCGCCAGAATAACTTCAGACAGGTTCGTTACACTTTAAAATAACCCGGGATCAACATGGCAGAATCAATAGGATATCTTTTTCCCAGGAAACTTACATTAAGAATTATGTTGAAACATCAGGTGTTGAAGTTCAGAGGGTGTATAATACTTCTCTACCTCCGAATTTCTATTTCAATGTTGACAAGTCGAGAAATCTTTTTCAAGATGCAAAGTCGTTAAGGAATGCTCAAAGGTCCTATAAAAGCAAGGTTGGTACTATTCTATACATATCAATCATGACAAGACCTGACATCACTTATGCAGTCAACTACTTGGCCCGTTTTGGTGACTACCCCCATCCAGATTTATCTGCCCTCCTTGACAGAGTCATCTGTTACCTTCACTCAACTGCTCACAATCTTGATTACAAACGCAATAGATCCCAAGCCATTGAATGTTATACGGATTCTGATTATGCCCAAAGTCCAATATCTAGGAAATCTATGAATGCCTTCATGATTCTCTCACATGGTCATTTGGTACACTGGAAGAACAAGTATACTCCATTGGTATGTACTAGCTCTGATCAGGCAGAACAACAAGCAATGTATATGGCGACAAACGACCTTGACTGGTTTAGACCATTATTGATGTTTTTAGGATCTGTGAGAAAAAATGATAGAGTGTTGTTGAGAGTTGACAATAAATCAGCTATACTTGCTATGAAAGGTGATGGTTTCGGTTCTGCCTCCAAGCATTATGCTGTCAGGACAGAAAAATTGAAAGAAAGGTATAAGAGCGTTGTTTACGAAATTGAACATGTGTCTGGTGAATTGCAACTCGCCAACGTCCTGGCAGAACCGATTTCTGTTGCTGTCTCTAAGAAGTTAATTCCATTAGTTTTCGATACCAATTGAATTAAGAAGGTGTGTCGGAACAGCAACGCCATTTCAAAACTTGCTCTCTTTTCTTTCAATTTTCTTTTTGTATAACAACTATCACATAATGTCTAATTACATTACAGCTGCTGGATTTTACGTTGACAAAGCTTTGGGCTTTATTGTTCCTTTTCACAAACTTGGCGAGCTTGGATTGGAATTAGATTCAAGTGCGTATGGTTACCAAACTTTGTTGATGAAGAAAAACGACCAGGTGGTTCAGTGGGAAGGCTTTGAAACGATGAATGAACTTAACAAAACCATTCGTCCAGTATCATGGAAAGCCTTTGGGGGAATCTCTTCTCAGGGTGTGTCGTATGAAGTGGTCCCAGTCCAAATGGATCCTTCGAAGGTGGTTTACCTTTCTGATACTGTTGCAGTTTCAAATGACGAAACAGTAAATGATGACAGTTTTGAAGAGGTTTTTCAGGAAAATCCCAAAAGAAAAAGTTCTTTTGATTTCGATGTTGTCTCAAAGACGCCAAGATCTTCCCAAAATGTTTTGGAGCAAACTTTCATTCTTGACAGTGACCGTGAAGGTTTGGATGATTCCATAGGAAATAGTACAACGATGAGTATTGGTGCTATTCCCGTTGATACTAATTGAAACAACATGGCAAGCACTGTAAAGATTGTGAGAATTTTCAAAGACAGAAGGGGTACTTATTCTATCGTAAAATGATTGTAAGGTATGGGGATCATCGTGTAAGAGATCTGTTTGAGCCAAGCATCCTTAAAAAATATGGACGAGATGAAATTATCAAAACTAACAAGAAAAAATGGTTTCCAAAAAGGAAAAGCATTTACACGCGTTCTCCCTAAAGTATTTGGGTTCCAACATTCAAGCAAACAAGAACTTAATCATGTGTCAATCACTTCTGGTATTGCTGACAATGAACTGAATTTTCTTGCCAAGACGCCTACTGGTTTCATTATCGACCAGCACTTTCAAGACTGGGTAAAAGTGAAAAGTCACCCTCTGTTTGATCAAAAGGTAGTTGCAACTCCATTAGTTTTCGATACCAATTGAATCAAGAGGGTGTGTCGGAACAGCAATGTTTTTTTTTGCGGAGAAAATTTTTGCATGAGTCAGGGCTGGTCATAACGTTACCTCATTTGGAAAGTTATTAATTTGGACTTTTGGTAGCAAACTAAATACAATGACTTACTCTTAGATATGATGCAGTTTACATTGCTATCTGCTCAATTGAGTTAAAGTTAAATACACAAATGTTACACTACAGATGTATCCACCTGTAAAGAGAAGTCAAATACGAGACCTGGTCACAAAGTGATACGATTCTTACCATCCATTAGAGAAAGCTGGTTGAAATCAAGTCAACATAAAAGGAGACCAATTTCCCCCTCTACACTCGTGGTGGTTATTTCTTGTACTTCAACAACTTCATGATATTTCTTTATATTTTCTCATGTTACTTGGATTTTTATATCTTTCCTTTTATATCGATTTAATCACAAACCTATATCAACTATCTGATATACTTAACTGAATCTCCTGAGTGAACCAAGAGTATATTATACGGTGTGTTTGCTACTCTTATCTGATTTGAATCTAACTACTCTACGAAGAACTTTTACCAAATTATTCTAATTTGTCGTATTGCTTATAGCAAAGCTTATCGCAACTACTCTATTAAATTATTTTAAACGGTATGTATCAAATTGTTCTTCTCATTATGATTATTCACTAATTCTACTGGACAATGACGTATAAAGGAGATCACAGGTCAATGATACAAACATTATACAATGGGAAGTAAATTACTGAGAAAGCACACCTGACCTGACAGAGATATAAAAAATTGTCAGCTATCAATTCTATAAAACTCAAGACGTTCCAAAGTAACTAAATAGAAAGGATAATATCCCTTTTAATAATACTGGTAAAGGATATATCGAGTAATTAACCCTTACTGTTACTCATCGAATTACACTTAATACCATCAACACCTTTGATCCATTTCTTCGCAACCTCATCCTTTATACGATGCTCTTTATTCTTCCATTCACCCATTGACCAAAAATTGTAATCTTTGAATTTGGGGGCATCAGCATTCGGTGGCATATGAATTCCATACTTTCCATTGCTAGTTTCAAATCTATCACATTTCTTCTTCTCCCATGATTTGATATTTTCATGTAATGGAATCCATTTATTATTCCTCCAACGTATAGAATGTGTCATCTCATTTATTCGACTAACAGCTCTCTTATATGCAAACATTTCATCTTCACCTGTAAATTTCTTCAAATCAGTGAAATTTTTCTTCAAATCTTCCATACCTTTACTAATATTGTAATCTTTATTTACTTCTTCATATTTGGCAAAATTTGGTCTATACGGATTTTCTAAATCCATTTCTGTTTTAGAATACATTTCTAAATCTTGAATCTCTTTATTATTAAATTTATCTTCAATTTCTGTACATTTGAATTTTTTAATTGTTAAATCATCATTTATATCAGGGAAAAATAATTTATATGGCTCAACATCTAATTTGATCATTAAATTACATTTCGAATCATAAATTGCATCAATAAATGTAATTAATTTACGTGCTTCATTTTTCTTCTTGATTGAAAGTATTGGGACATTATCAATTATTATATGCGGGAATTTTGTTGCAATTGATATAAAATCTCCTGGTCCATAACTTGAATCTTTAACAATATCTTTAAAGTCAAAATATGCAACTTTATTATCTTTACTCTGTTTCGGTATTATAACTTCTCTACCATAACTTGTAAATGATTTTATATTTTCTTTACAATTATTCAAATCAATAAATTTGCTAATTAATTGATCCCATTTTTGCTCATAATTTTTATCATTTTTCAAAACTAACCACTTGTCATTCGATATATCATCATTTTTCAGATCTATACGATAATCTTTATCACTTTGCATATCCCAAACTTCACAACGTGCTCTCAATATTCTCTCAAAATCACCCATGGTATTCTTATTAATAGACCCTGAATATAATTCTTCAGGTAATCTATTACTACTTGCAATTAACACACCACCTAATTTAAAATAATAAACAAATAAAATATTGATTATTTTAGCTGCAACAATATCAGGTAACATAAATTCATCTAAGATAAGTACATGAAATTTTTCAATCATCCTTGAAGCAACCTCAAATAAAACAAATTCATTCTCATAATTAAGTAATGGATGATTTATTTGATTAAAATTATCTCTTTTTCTCATTGAAACATTTTCAATCTCTTTCATAACATATTGAATGAAAACGCTCCAATGAACTCTTAATTTTTCATTAACTGGTAATGAATCTGCAAACAAATCCATCAACATTGTCTTACCACATCCAACTTCACCATTAATTAATATCCCCATTGGTACATCTTTCATTTCATTTGCAATTAACTCATCATAATCATTCAATACTTGAACTAATTGAGTACGTAATTTAGAATTTTCTCTCCCCTTATACCATCCAATTGTATATCCAAATAAAATACCACGTTCATCACACTTTTGTTTATTATACCTGATTTCGAGCTCTCTTACTAATCTATTTATTTTAACTTTAGTTAAATCCGGTTTATAATTTTGTAGCTTATTCGATAATTTACTTAATTTTTTGATTAGTGCAAGTTGAAATGGATCGGCATCTATAAGTCCACTATTTACCTGATGCTTGTAAATTAAATATGGATCAGTAACTGTTATTGCACATTCTGTGGGTAATGTTTCGTTATTTTCTAGTGATGTAATTTGGTTTGATCTGTTCGTACCTAATATACCGGAATTTATTGAATATTTTCTAACTTCTTTGAAATCCTTCTTTATTATATGCAGCAAGCTTATACGTTTTAACCTGATTGTGGAAATAATAGACATTTCAAACTATCCCTATCTTAACCACGAAACTATTCTTTGAACAAGATATATAGCTACTAAAACGCTAAAGTGATTAGGTTCGTATTTATTGAAGATCGAAGATATCGGAGTTTAGTTTTTTAAAATGTGAAGCTCGGAAATTAAAGTCAGTAATAGTCTATCGCACATTAGAACACTTGAAGCTGAAAAACTTTACACCGGTACTAACTTCTACAGTATGATATCTTGCAATAAGGCAGGTATTTTCAACTCCTCTATAGTTATCAAGTTAAAAATTAAGACATTATTCGTTAATTAAAACACTTTTATTGTATACATGGGCTATAAAGAGGAAATAAAATGAACAATTAATTGATAAATCACATCCTTTCGATCTATAGCTGAATTTTGCTCTGTCTATTGATAATAAATATTTGACACCCACAAAAGAGGAAAAAGGCGATGTATATCACAATTGCTCCGAAAATTGTCTTCGCAACTTCCTTTCCATTACTTGGAGAATCAATCGATCCCATCATTGACTCATGACCTCTGTAAAAAAGTGATGCAAGTACCGAAAGTATTGCTATTCCAAAAGCTGAAACAATTGTACAAAACCACGCTTGAACTGGCTGTATTTGGTATGTATATGGTAAAAGTGTTAGTATTATACTGCTTTCAAGGTATCAATTTCGTTAAAGCAACCATAAAATAGCTTCCCAATTATTATGTAATCATCTTTGAATTAAAAAATTAGAAATGAATCTCCTAATTTCATGTTGAAACTAAAGTAACTCGGATTGTAGAAGTTGCTTCAACTTTCATTTGAATTTCTTCAGATATAATCATCTATAATTGTGCAGATACATACAGAAACAACCGCTTTCATAATGTTTCTAGATACCAAAAATTGTGTGGTAGTACTAGGTTTTTGTCTTCTGAGCTTTGAGAGCTACTACAGAACTATTATAGATAGAAAGATACTAGAAGCAGCACTTTCACTCTTACCGCGCACAGCCCGGGTTTTTGAACTACACATAGAAATCGAAACGACTTTCACAACTACAACACTGAAATAGCTAGCATATCTGAAAATATCAAACCAAATTAACAAACAACATTAATCTACAAAAGCAAAATTACAGAAATTTTATAATCAAGGATGATCTTCATTTTTGACTTGAGAACGGGCTTTTTTGCGGATATTTTCAACTTCCTCACTATCTCTTCTCTGTGATTTCTCAACAACTAAACCACGTAATATCTCATTCTCCATTTGTAACTTGTTAACTTTAGCTTCAAGTTGTTCAACATATTCTTTGGCTTCAATCAAATTTCTCTCCATCTCCATTTCTTTCAACTTTTTCTTCTGCCTGAAACGCACGGAAGCATTCCCTCCTTTTCCTTTTATTGTATCATTTGTAGATTCAGAGAGGTTTCCATCCGAATTTTCACTTTTTAATATTGACCCTTCTTTATCTAAGGTAGTATTCCCATTAACGTTAGAAGAGCTGCTAGTATTTATATTGGATTTTTGGGTGTTATTAGAGGCAGAATTGGATGTAGTTTTTCGCCCATCAATATCTGAATTCTTACTAACATTCAAATGCGAGTTTTTGAACGTTATAGAGTTCTTCTTTGTTGTTCTTGGTGTCAATGAGCCATTTGCATTCGAAGCAACCGATGAATTACCTGTAATGTTCTCTTGTACTGAATTCTGTTGAGGTTGAAATAATTGTTGTGCTTGATTTTGGCTTTGGCTATGGCTAAGTGATTGTGGTTGATTTTGTAACTGTTGTTGTAGTTGCAAAGCCAGTCCAAGGGAAGTTGCATCAAATGGTGAACCAACTCCTCCAGTTAATCCACCCAATAGAGACAAAATATTTGGTTGTTGCTGTTGTTGTGACGGATTAATTGCACTTGCTAATGTTTGCGCTAAGAGATTCACTAAAAGACCATTTACACCTGCATTACTATTGATATTGTTTTGAATCTGAGGAGCTGGAGTTTGAGGTTGCTGAAATTGATTAAGTGGAGTGAAACTTTGAAGAGGTTGTGGTGATGGAACAGGTAAATTCTGGTTCATCTGTGAAGCAAAGGGAGATTGAGAATGCACTTGCGGTAGTTGTTGTTGAGTAGAAGGTTTAGTTTCTTCATTTCCAGACTTATGGAATGCTACTAGACTTGCTAAAGCATCAATCTGTGTTTGACTCAATCCAGCTGCAGCTAGTGTATTCTGTGCGCCCAATGGCACTTGCACTTTCCCCAAATCAACATTAGAGCTATTTGAATTTGAGTTAGTTGAGTTGATATTGTTTCTACTGTTGATCATCATGGAGTTGTTTGAACTTACTAAGTTTCTTTGACTGTTCTGATGATTAATAACGTTACTAACATTGTCTGCCTGATTTCTTGCAGGAGAATCACCACGTCCTCCAAGTAGTTCGTTAATTGTGGACGGTATGGATGCCATATGTTGTACCATTGATTCTTGGTAAGATGGTTTAGACTTTGCATTATTGTATCTTTGTGACAAATTTTGGTAGTGTGTAGGTGGAATTGGACTTGGTCCACTTGATGTATCCACTGGTGACAAATGAGTGAAAGAGTTTTGCGCAAATGATAAAAGGTTGCTGTTGGTATCAAAACTTGTGTTTGTATTTCTGATTCTGTCATTACCATTGCCATTTTCATTTCTAGTTTGGTTATTATTGTTATTGCCATTATCGTTATTATTATTGTTATTATTATTATTATTATTATTATTATTATTGTTGTTGTTGTTGTTGTTGTTGTTGTTGTTGTTATCCACACTCTTGGGTAGTTTCGGTTTATCTTCATCTGGAAAGATAAAAGTATCTGTAGCAAATGCAGCTAGTTCCCTTTGAAGTTGAATATCGTCATAATTCTCTGCACCAGGATTCATTGGAGAGTCTAAATGATAGATATTGTTATCCATATACACTAACTGCTCTAGTAGCGCTGCATGAGTATCATCGGTTGAGCTACCAGTATCCATATTGGTTATATTATTGGTATTTGAGAAGAAATCATGAACATTGTTTTGATTCGAATTTGGATTATTATCAGGCTGATTGATGCTATCTGTCAGATCCTTGGATCCTGTAGTTCCGTTCAAATCTGACATCAAAATTAAGCCTCTCTTTAATGTATTTGCAAGATATCCTCCAACGTCTGAAGTTGAACCAAGTTCCTGTTAAGATAGGAGAACAGTATATGCCTTCTATGTTCGTTGCTATGGAAGTTTTCAACAAGAGGATTGATTACTTATCAGAAAATTACTTGCGGTTGTATGAACTGAGGCTCTACACAGTATAAAAATGAGTCACGCGGAATTGCGCAAATTTTTCATTCTGCTACCTCATTTTTTACAGGTTCACGTGACACTCGGAGCTGACCCACGCACAGATCTCAGACGCCAGCAACTCTGAACTGCGGACTTTATCTTCGGAAATACCAGCATTGATGGCACCTTTGACATGTCCTTTGAGCTGTGGTATCACATCCTGAGGGACAAGCGAAGCAATAACAACAAGGGAGGTTTCGTGGGGTGAGAGCACGTCACTGTAGGAAAGCAACGGAGAGTAAACATTTTCAATGGTGTACGACCAAAGATCTGGGTAAGATGATGACATCTGAGTTTCAACTCTTTTGCTGATCTTTGTGTAAACTTTGTCCCAGTACGCTCTCCCGCGTTCTTGAACTGCCAGATAGTCATTCCAGTTCTCTATACTTTTTCGATTCTGATTTCCAGGTTTGCTCCTCAACGAGTAGGGCGTGTGGTCTTTCAAGATCATCAGTGAGTTAATGCATTTCGGGAGCCCTGATAAAGCAGCTGTCTTCAAAATACTCTCTCTAAACTTGTCCGTGAATTCAAAAAATTCATCCTTTTCAAACAGTTCGTTCTGGTAGCTAGAATAAGGGTTAAATCTTAAGTCATTTCCTGTATCCTTGATGTCTTTGAATTTTTTCAATATTTGGTCTACCTTTTCATATAGTTCTTCTCCTGGAGCCTCTCTTAGCTTGGTTGTGTGCATTGCATAGTGGTACACCCTTGGAATTTCTTGTGGCTTATTACATACAGTTAATGTGACAGTTGCAAGTAGGTACCAACAATCGCTTAAATTATCCCAAGATGCAAGTTTTTGTAATCTTTGAGGTGTCAAAATTGCAGGCATTTGATTATTAATAGTTTTTCAATAAATTATGCTGTGATACAGAAGACTTTTTGCTTATAGTTCATACAATTCGACGTTGAAAACTACGTAACATGAATTTCGATGAATACTTTTTTTTTTATACTTCAAGATGGAAATTTTTTTTAACGAGCCTTTTTGTGTAAAATATCGACACGCGAGCTATTGTATAGGAAGTGATAAATATGTACCTCTACGAGATATTCTTTATATTCTGCTTATTTTAAAAGGAACTATAAAGTATTATAAATATAGTCTGATTACTACACGGGGGCGTTCGCTCTATTTATGTAAAAATTCCTGTCTACACTTTAATGAATTTCTCGAAGTAGAAATGTATTTTTACATTTTGTGTGCTGATATTGAAATCCGAAAGACATAGCTAAGTTACAGTAGAGCCAGAAGTTTAGCCAAAATTATAAGGACTTATCTATCTAAGCTCAGGAACAAGATTGATAACATGTCCTGTTTTATAAAATTCTAAGAGATTCGCAACTACAGCTTCTTCCATTGATTTAATAGTCTCTAAGGTAGCTGCCCCCATGTGAGGTAATGAAACGACATTTGGCATCGAAAGTATTTCTTTGTCAACGAAGGGCTCATTCTCCCAAACATCGGCACCATAACTAAAGATTTTACCACTTTTCAATCCCTCTTTGATGGCAGATTGATCAACAACAGGACCTCTGGCAGTATTGACTATTACAACTCCATCCTTCATTTTCGCAATCAGTTCCTTATTGACGATATGTCTTGTAGCAGGGTTCAGCGGAATGTTGATTGAAATGACATCGCTCTTCTCACAAAGCTCTTCAAGAGTTGGGCAATACTCACATCCTTTTTCTTCTTCGGGAGATAGTCTAGATCTGTTGTAGTAGATGATTTTTTTTAAACCAAACCCTGAAAGCCTGTCTCTGACCGTCTTGCCAATCCCACCCATTCCAAGTATTCCTACAACACTACCTTGAATGGAATGTCCAATTGGTGTTCCAGCGGCAATATCGTTTTCTTCCCATTTTCCCTTCATCATGTTGTCATGACCAATTTGAAAATTTCTTGTAGCAGATAAAATCAAAAAAACATTTGTATCTGCCGTAGCATCACTAACTTTATCTGGAATGTTAGAAACCTCAATACCATGCTTTTTACATGCAAGAACATCAATTTGATCATAACCTGCACCGCAATGTGAAATGCACCTCGTTTTAGTATGCTTTACTAAGAGATCAATCAATTCCTCATCAAACAGACCGGTCTCTTTTTCGCATTGAAATGTATGAGAAATGGCATTGACGTTTTTGAATTTTCCGCTTGTGATTTCTTCAAAAAACTCTGATCTATTAGTTGCCGAGGACTTCAAGATTTCAATATTAGCGTACTTCTCCTCCAATTTTTTCCATTCATCATTTGCATATCTTACGGGTTCAAGGTAAAGAATCGTGTAGGTACCATCGAAATGAGCAGGAGACATTTTGAGTACAGTTTTTCCGGCTAAAAAGCAAAAGGCTACACATATCAGTGAAAAAAGAGACTTGCTTAGCAAAATGGTGGAAGTACCAACAAAAGTTGGTTCTGACTCAACACTCGGTAATCTATGGATGTTTCCCCGGCGCGTCTGCATTCTGTGAAGGGCTTCGGCGCACTGCCTGAGACCAGTGCTGCAGCACAGTTTCTCGCCCTCAGCAGGATCCGATCCAGCTTCCAGCCAGGCCTCCCGGGTGCCAGGTCGCTCCTGGTGTCCTTTTGTTGTCTCAAAAGTATGCGTGCTCATGTGTGATACTGCGCAGTGGCATTGGGCATAGAGAATAACTTCAGATCAAAGTCAGGCTCATTCCTCAAACATCTGAACTGAATGAGTTTAGCATTTTCGAAATGCAGTTTCAACTACTTCTCCTTAACGATTGGGTCTTGCAGTATTTTCAACGGTAACCCCATCTTTCGTAAAAAAGAAAGCATCTGAACTGAGATAGTGTTTATTCAAAGATATTCAGGCACATATAACATCTGCGTCGAGAATGCTTTTCCTTCGGTTTTAACACTCTGTTCAAGTTTTGATGATAGTGACTTACGGTTGTAATATATGATTTTGAAGAAGCTAAAAGCAATCAATCTTCGATAGCTGTAGTAGTACCAGTACCAGTACCACCCATTCGTAATGTATCAGGTGTTTACATTTGGAACATGACCGTATGAAGTACTACCTCATCCCGTCAGTTTTCCATAATACTCTTTATCATTTCAGTTTTTAATTGAAAGATACGCATCGCAAATCAGTTGTTTTTGGCTGAAGAGAGGCTCGTCGTTGATGACAATAAAATAGGCATGAAAAATTCTGTTCAATATCAAAGCTGGAAAAAATAACAAGGGCTACCATACTATAAGTTTTTATCTGCGTAATTATATTGGTCTTGGCAATGACAGACAAATCAGTTGATTTCGAAAGCTCTCGCCTAGGCACAAAGGAATATTGGGATAACTTTTATTCTCTTGAACACAAAAACTTTGAACAAAATAAGGATGACCTAGGCGAATGTTGGTTTGATGAATCGAATGCAGAAGATAAAATGGTAAGTTTTATTTTAGAAGAATTGAATCATTGGAAAGAGCCAAGTGTATGTGATGTAGGTACAGGTAATGGCCATCTTCTGTTTCATTTGTACGAAGAAGGCTTACGTGGTAATTTAGTTGGTATTGATTATAGTGAAACCAGCGTGCAGTTCGCTAGAGAAATTGCTACTACAAAAAACTATGAAGTTACCTTTAAACGTTCTGATATTCTACGATTAGATGATTGGTTTCTAACAAACAATATCGAAAAGTTTGATCTGGTTTTAGACAAAGGTACGCTGGATGCTATTGCATTGAGCGATGAAAAGTACGAAGGCGGCTTGACAGGTTTTCAGCTATATCCACAACATGTTGTCAAATTGATTAAAAAAGGAGGAATTTTACTCATAACATCATGTAACTTTACACAATCTGAAATTTGCCATCATTTCACCAGCTCGGGGAACTTTAAAATATTTGGAACAATTGAGTATCCAGTGATCGAGTTTGGTGGCGTTAAGGGCTCAACTATATGTACTGTAGCGTTTGAAAGAATATGAATAGAATCATGTTAACTTATGATTATATGTATAGAATGTAAAGTTGGTATCTTCTTTCATAGAAACTCATGATTAGGTATAGAATAGAAGTTGAAATATCTTCTGTTTATTTTTCAACCTCTCGTGGAACTTGCTTTTCAATTGCTTCAAATAACTTCTCAGCATTTTCAGGTTGTCCTACTTTAATAGCATACTGCACAGGTTGTTCATTTTCTATGATTTGAAATCGAATAAATTTATCAGCACTCAAAGAGGAAGGTATCCCCTTTAGCACTTTGAACCCTTTCACTATTGGAACGTTTAGAACTAGTTTCAAGTTTCCATTTTGTCTCATAATGATACGTGAGGTGTATAAATCAGAAACAGGCTCTTTGAATCTGTTGACCTTTATTATACCAAAACCTCTCTCTTTCCACCCCGATTTTGATCCACGCAATTCAAGCTGATAAGCCTTAGCTTTTATTTGAAACAAATTCTCTTCGTTCTCTTCACCTGACTTCATTTCTTGCTTCTCCAAATCGACTTTTTTGTAAACATCCTTTGCTGTTGTATCCTCCGATGCATCGCCGTCCTTGCTGGACTCTGCACTTTTAGGTTTAAGATCTTCAAAGACAGATTTCTTTGATATAGCAGCCTGAAACGCATTTCCAAAAGTTGAACCCATACCAAAAATTGTTTTAGTGGCTTTCTTTTCAACTTTCACCTCTTCTTTGGTAGTTCTGTTGGTCTCATTAGAGCAATTCCCATCGACATTTTTTTCCTCTTCTTTCTTGTTCGCAAAGTTAAAGGACGAAGTTTTACCAGAACCAGTCATTTTGAATCCTCCCATATTGCCAAACTTAGTTGTAGAGCCAAACACGTAGACAGGTTTATCTACTTTTTCCTTTTTCTCTTCCATTGCGTTTTCAGATATTTTAGTATCATCTTTAGGTTTCTCTTCTCGCTTATAGCCTCCATTAGCTGTTGTAATATCTTTGGTAATAGTGCTACTGGTTGTCTCAAAGTTGCTGTTGTTTGTATCATTTGCCTCAGTTTCTTCACTTCCAGGAGTTACGTCGTTTTCCTTTTTAGGAATTTTGACCTTGATCTCTCCTTCCTCTTGAAGCTCACTGTCTTCAGGCTTTCTCTTCCTCCCATTTTCAATGTTTGTATCATTTACCTCAGTTTCTTCACTTCCAGGAGTTACGTTGTTTTCCGTTTTGGGAATTTCGACTTTAATCTCTCCTTTCTCTTGAAACTCACTGTCTTCAGGCTTTCTCTTCCTCCCATTTTCAATATCCTTTTCGGTCATATTTGTATGTCTTCGAGTATTTATTATGAAGTTGCTTGGGTTTGTCATTCTACCGCATACTTTTGTGATTTCAAGCATGTAAATTTTAAACATCCGTACACGCCCATCGCAATAAAATTCTTTATTTACATTTCAAAATTCGTGTTTTTTTTTGATAAACAAACAAGTTGGAATCTTTTTTTTGTTAACCAAAGCAAAAGACAGTATAGTCATTGACTATTTTCAGCATGGATGTTCATTTGGTTTTGAAGAAAGATCCTTTGTCTGGAGATTGTTCTAATTTCCTTAGAGCGGAACAAAACAAAATTCTCTTTTCCAAATTTCAGACTCAGTTTGAATTTAAGACAGTTTCCTTTCCAAATGAAGATGTTTATAATAAAATAGCACATCCATTGATTCAAGAAAAGTTTTTAGGAGGTGAAGATGCACTGCTTTTGACACTTGGACCTACAAACTCAGGAAAAAGCCATTTGTTGTTTCAGAACGAGAACTCAATTGTCGATGAATCCTTGAAAACCATTTTTAAAGATCCTGGCTCTTTTTCTGGAGATATTGAAGCCATTAGAAAGCATTATCCTGACATGAGGGACTCCAGGCTGCCAAAATCCAAAGAAGATATTTCTTCAAAGTTGTCAGCATTTCTTTCTGTGTCCATGTTTGAGCTGTATAACGATACAGTTATCGATCTCTTGACAGATGATAAGAAAGAGAAAGTCGCCAATGATATCATAACTGATTCTGTTGACCACAAGCTGACTCCAAGAAATATTTCTAAATCACTTGTTGATTCGTACGAGTCTGCACATGAGCTTATTTATAACGGTTACCAAAGAAGAAAAACGTTTCCTACTTTTGCTAATAACTTTTCCTCTAGATCTCATTGCTTTATTTTTTTAAATATTCACAGACTGTGTGATAATACTCTTAAAACCACAAGGTTCACGATTGTTGACTTGGCTGGACTTGAAAGAGCAAAATCTTCTCGTACCTTTGGACGGTCCCTAAAAGAAGCTGGTCACACCAACGGATCTCTTACTGAACTAGGACGTTGCTTAGAGTTGATATCTATGAACCAATTCCACAGAACCTGTCTTAGAACCAACAAACTCACAAGGTTAGTATTAACTGACTTTGTTAAAAGCAATCACTCTGTGAGCATTTTGGTTACTCTAGATCCATTTGGCGAGTTAGGGCTAATTTTGCAGACATTGAGGTATATTGACCCAATTAAGCATCAAGTGCTACAGAGAAAGTCTCTGCTTCCTTCACAAAAGCGACAACACTTTCCAGTAACCGCTGCTTCTCACCCTAAATTAACTTCTGAAATTGATCATCTTAAAGCCAAAAATAAGTTGATGAAGAAACAAATTCAGATGCTACAAAGTTCTGTTGTTGAAACTGAGGATAGACTTAGACGGGAGTTATATAATGAAAACGAAAAGAACGTTACAGATTTGCTGATCAAACAGAAAGAAGAGATAGATAGAATTCAAGAACAGCACGTTGCTCAAACAGATCAAAAGCTGCAGGACCAAGCGATCTCCTTCAATTGTATAATCAATGAATTAAAGAGTGAGATTTTGGAGAAGTCTTCCGCTATTGAAATAGCAGAATCAAAGGTGGCACAACTTGAAAAGGAGCTTTCTGATTTAACTACAGAGAATTCTATTGTAAAAGATATAAATTCCTCACATGAGATTTTGCAATCTAAGTATGCATTGCTTGAAAAACGCTTTGAAGAAATTAGCGTTCAAAACCAAGCACTTCAAATGGAAATCAAAACTTTAAAGATTATTGTTGATGATACAGAAAATTCTTACAAAGAGCAACTTTGCTCCCTGAAGAAAAACCATGAGCTTTTACTGAGTGAGAAGAAAGATGAACTTGATGAATCCTTGAAAAAAATTAAAGATCTAGAGAATGATATTTATTTATTGTCAGAAAATCTCTCAAAGAAAAATATACAAATGAATAAAATCGAAGAAGAGTATAATAAGTCAATGGTTTATATACAAGAACTCAAAAAATCACTAAGTGAAGAATATGAAAGCAAGTCTAATATGGAGAAACAGCTCATTTCAGCACGCAAAAATTTAGAAAATGAGTTGAATTCTAAGCTAACGGATGCTTCTCATGAAAATGAAAAATATGTCAAAGAAATCAATATATTGAAAGAAAGTATTCTATCGTTAGAAACGAAATTACAAGTCAAACAAGAGACTTTGAGCAGTTTAGAAAAGGATCACTCAAATAAATTAGCTTTACTTACTTCTGAAATTCATACGTTGCGTGAAGATAAAGTGACTTTGAAAGGTAAAATCAGCGATCTCCAAGAAAAATTGGAGAATGATGTGAAAGCACTCAATGGTGCCCTTGCTAGAAAAGATAGTGAGTTGAATCTTTTGCGTAGCACTAGTGACACAACAATCAAATCCAATGAGAAAACTATTGAGGATCTTAGGGCTGCTAATAAGGAGCTTCTAATCAAAGCCGACAACTATTCAACGAGAATTCAAAATTTAGAGAATTTACTTTTAGAGAAAGACAAAGAGCACACAAAAATTCACGAGGAAATGTGTAATTTGAAACAGATCGCTGATGAGAACACCGTAACACTTACAAAACTCGCTGAAATTGAATCACGATACTCTAAGCAAAGCGTTCTTGTTGAAGAACTACAGAGTCAGTTGCAAGATTTCCAACATCCTGAAAATGAAACTGCGCATTCAAGACCAGAACAAGAGCAAGAAAAACTAGTAAAAGATCTCAGAATTATGTTGCAGGAAAAACAAAAGAAATTAGAACAGATGGTGGAAAGTAACGGTTTATCTAATGCCAAAATAGCCGAACTTCAAGCAACATGTGACAATCTGAACTCAGAAATAGCTGAAAGTCACAATGTTTTAGAAAGATATAAATCTTTAAATATTGAAAGCGCTGAGATTAAACATAAAATGGACTTCTTAGAAAAAGAGAACCAAAGATTGAGCTCTTTATTAGAAAGCAAAGAAAGTGCCTTGAACGTAGCTTCTGAAAAGTTGCAAAAGCTTACTTCACGTCTTGAAGTCTTGGAGAAGCATCAACAGAAGTCTGGTACAACAAATGATCCGATTGGTATCGCCCTTAAACAATCATCTGTGCTATCCCTACCAAGCAACGAAACTCCTTCTAAGCCGCTTAGTGTATTGGACACTGATCCACTCGATGATATAGGACTATCATCAGTGATGTCTTCACCTTTAAAACCACCATCATTTCAAATTCATAGTGACTTTGTTGAGAAAGACAATACTATTACGTTGCCTGTTTTACAAAAAAAGAAAAAAGCAGGCCTCAAGAAACTTTCGAAAAAGGAAATACTTGTAAAGCAAAAGGGATCACATGAACAGAATGTCAGCAAGTCAATAGAAACGCCTAACTCCGAAAGGAAAAAATATAGAGCTCTGGTAAACTCAAAAATGTCAGAACTCAATAAACAGTACAACCTAACTGAAACTTCTAGGTTGGACCAAAAGCTAAAAAGAAGGAAATCATCTTCTCCCTTGAAACCAGGTAAGAAAAAACTTAGAAAAAGTTTAGAGCCAAGCGATTCTTTAGAATTACTTGATTAAAAGCTACTAATATGATTATTTTATAATTTTGTATTTTCAACTCCCATAAATGAACGTACTCAATTTAGTCACTATATTCGTGTTACTTAAAGGTATAGAGGCAGATGACTATGAGTCGTGCTCACGTGGTGGTGATATATAAGGCCGCGTCAATCTTCAGAGTATCAAGTTTTCGCTTAGATTCTACATTTTGGGAATATGGTTCGCTTAGTTTTCCTTAACCCAGCACTACAATAAGTTCATCAAAAGCATTCAGCATCAATCAATGAGCACAAAAGCAAAAAAGAGGTCGTTTTCAGGTTGCATTACATGTAGAATACGGAAGGTTAAGTGTGGCGGTGAACGACCGAAATGTTTGAGGTGTTCAAAAGCAAAACTAGAATGTGGTGGTTATGGCTTCAAACTAAAGTTTAAGGATTTGTTGGTTGTTAATGATGAAGGTGAATTAGAAACAATAAAAAATGATCGAGATGATAGTGATGATCCGACTATTAAGAGACAAAAGCTAGACTTAATGCACTTTCCAAATTCACACTATTATCATACTTTTGAAGAAGTCGACTCAAAATTAGAAGATGTTGAGTTATTGGATTCGAACGAAGATTTTTGTCATGTTGGTCCTTTTGGAAAGTTTCTGGTAAAAACTAAGGCGAGCTTTAAAGCTAAGCCGTCATTATATTCCCGAAAACGATATGATGATCTATGTGGTGGAAATACAACTGTTTTACCTTCATTTTCAACAATTGCTACTTTCGAATCAATTCAAGATTTGAAAACTGGAACAAACCTATTAGAAAGAAGAATGCCACTAGCTCCAGCTTTGGAAATGAATTATCAAAGAAAACAACAGCAAAACAATCTCGACAGTATCAACAGCTCTGTTTTGAAAGGTGCAGCTATTCCACTTGCTACAACATTGAAGTTAGGTAGTACTCTTCATGATGTAGCTACTTCTCTTTGGATTCATCCTAGACTTGAGATTGATGCAATCTTAACATATCAAGCACTAGTAGGCTCTGCAAATGTTGTAAAGCAATCGTGGGATGTTATCAAGAAAGTAATATTTTCAGAACTTTATGAGACAACAGGTACCCTTAAAAATAGAATAGTAGACAAAATGAAATTCAACATGCTCAAAGCAGATGAAATCACAAGATCCTGCATATACGAAATTTTCAGGGCTTTAAATGATAATATGGACTCAACAATAGCGACACCATCATTTACATCACTCTTACGCTCTCAGAGAGTACAGGAACTTATTCGACTATTTGTTAAAACGCAACCCAATTTAATGCACTTGAGTTTTGACGGTGGTGTTTTTGATACCATAGTTATTCCACGTTTGTACAAGATTGTGGGTGAACTTCTAGTTTTTGAATGTTCTGTAGGGTTACCAGGTGACTGGGATGGGGTAGTTTCACCAGATGGGATGGAGTTCAGAAGGTATTGTGATACTCTGAAAAGAACTTACTGTATGGTAGCACTTTCATTGACGGCATTTTCGCAATATAAAGTTCTATTCAATGAATATGGTATATATGATGGTTCCCTGAAACTTTTCAGATGTTACATTGGTTTTAGGGAAATGTCTTTGGTAAATCTAGCTGTTCTTATTAAACCACTTTTAGATTTGACTGCCTTAGATAATGAAGAATACATAGTTGTGAATTTCTTGCTTCTTGAACGTATAATGAAAGTAGGATTGTTGAAAGAGCTAGTTCTAACTCTAATTTTGGCCATTTACCAAGATTCCAGTCTTGACATAATCTGTAACTACAATGTTTTACATAAAGTTCTTAGGAGTATCAATGAATATTATCAAAAGATAGATCATCAGGAAGAGCAAATGGTGGAAATATGGGAGTGGTTCAGGTACTTAGATGCTTTTTATAGATCTTGTTCAAAAATTGATGTTGAGAACTATTCAATTGATGAAGAAGGATTTGAAGATGTCAGATCAGACTACAATCTGATAAAAGAGTTTCACTTTGACGACTATTTTAAAAATACTGAATTCAATAAGATTGAAATAAAAGCGTTGCCCCTGAACTCAACTAAAGTCAAGCATTATGATAGTGAAGAATGTACAAGTGATGATGAACAGGAAAGCGAAATGCCGCCCTTGGGTAGTGTGCTTGATTCTTCTTCATTACCTAAGAGATTGGCTAAAAGACCAAACATCAAAGACAAGCCTCCCAAGTCATTCAGTGTTCATTTCCACTTCTCTGGGTCATTAAGAGAAGATAACGAGATTGATCACGCTACTAAAGAAACAGAAAAGAATACCACTAAAGTAAAAGTGGTGAAAGAAACTCCAGAAAGTCTAAAGAAACTTATAGGAAGTGAAATTGCTTCAGGCAATAATTCAAAAGACATGACACAAAGTGACAGAGAGCAAAGATTTTCCAACTCAAAGAAGATCACTATCCCACACCCTTCAAAAATAAGCTATCGTGACATCAAAAAAACCCCCTCCTTCATTGAACTTAGTTTCGGTATGCCACTGTCCCTGCTGGAATTGATGGAAAGGACTGTAAGACTTACGGATCATAAGAATTGGTGTTTGAGGAAGAATATATTTCCAAGAAATTTTCCTAAAATATGCTGTGATCTTGAAGACGAGTTGGTAGGCTGGAAACTTGAGTGGGATTTATATGAAGAAGGTGAATCTGACGTATTGAACTTTCATAGTTTGTTTCATAAGGCACTTTACCATTTGGTTGTTGCTTTCTACAATTCATTGTTGATGTTTTTTTATCGATTAATTAAAGAAAGTGATCCAGTCTTGCTTCAAAATAATGTTTTGACAACTGTTAAACACCTCGAAGAATTACGAATGTTATCATTTAGAAGTGATTTTTTGAAGGATATGAGAATTTCACCCCCATTTTGGTGCTTTTTGATGTCAGGATCAGATGCTACTACTAGAGAGTTGCAGTATAGATACGATGAGCTTGGTAGGAAATGGTTTGTTGCGGGCAACAAATGGATAGGAAAACAAATTATGATGGAAGTTTGGAGGAGCAGAGAAGAGGCTGAAAAAAATGAAAATTCTGAAAACATTTCTTGGTTAGATTTAATCAAAGACTGGGAAATATCAGGTTTCAACTAGAAAAAGTAGGCACAAAAACTACGTTTCGAAGTGATATAAAAGTGTAATTCTTGTATCTTACCTTTCAGAGCCGAGACTATTAGTGAGCTATAGGTAATGTAAGAACAACGCAAATATAGAGACTTTTTCTTATAGTAAGAGCTTCTCAATAATAGTAAGCAAATAGGGGGTTACTGACAGTAAAGTCTAACAATCTAGCACAAAAAAACGCCAAGAAAAAACCAGGTTAAAAATAAATGAAGGAAGCGAGGTTCGAACTCGCGCGGACGTACGTCCAACAGATCTTAAGTCTGCCGCCTTAGACCACTCGGCCATCCCTCCAATGTTTGTTTTAAAAGTAAGCAAATGCACAAGACTGTTACTAACATTGTGTGAATAGCCCTTAATACAAGGAATAACAACACATTATCATTTTTGTAAAAGGTTGTATAGTGTAGTGGTTATCACTCTCGGTTTTGATCCGAGCAACCCCGGTTCGAATCCGGGTACGACCTGTTTACTTTTTTGACCCTTGCATGTTTTATTTAGCTAGATTTTTTTTGAACACTATTATATAAAATTCCTGTATTAAAGCAAGTAAGATCACACTGAGGAACAAGGAGCATGGGTAAAATTAATCAGCCAAATACGCAAATCAGACTTACTAATGTTTCATTGGTACGAATGAAAAAGGGTAAGAAAAGATTTGAAATTGCATGTTATCAAAATAAGGTTCAAGATTTTAAGTCTGGAGTTGAAAAGAATATTGACGATGTTTTACAAATTCCTCAAGTTTTCACTAATGTTTCTAAGGGACAAGTTGCTGCAACTGAAGATTTAAAGGCCGCATTTAATACAACAAATATTGATGATATTGTTCTTGAAATTTTGAAAAAAGGTGAAATTCAACTAAATGAAAAGGAGAGGAATATCCAAAACGAAAAGCTTCATAATGAGATTTTGAATATAATTTCAGCAAAATGTATTAATCCAAAAAGTAAGAAAAGATATCCACCAACTATGATAGATAAAGCGCTTAAAGAATTGAAGTTTAATTTTGTAAATGCAAGAAGTGCAAAATCTAAAGCATTAGAAGCAATCAAGCTTTTAGTTGAAAAACAAATAATTCCTATTGCTAGAGCAAAGATGAGAGTTAATATTAAAATATCAAGCCAAAAGTATAAGTCTTCGAAGGAAGAGTTACAGGAATTTATTTCGGATTTAGATTCTGAAGAGATAAACTCCAATGAAGCAGAGATTGTGTTTTTAGTTGAACCAGAAAACTACAAGACATTAGTTGAAAAGGTGAAACAACTTGGAGGTAGAATTGAGCTCATGGATGCTGCTGTCATTCAGGAGGGAGAGACTAAACTTTAGTTTTACATATATTACCTGCTTTTGAGCAAGTTTGTAATTTTATAGATTTAAGGTGACACAATTTGAAGTCCTCAAACTTTCATTTTTCCTCTTGTATAAGATATCTTGTGAGAACAAGAAAACTGTGGAAATAGTTTCTAAAAAGCATGTACATTGAAATGATTTTTTCGTGTTCAGCCTTCAAAAATTTCAAACTAATAATATTCTTTAGTTTTAATTCAATTAACAAGAAATGTCAAAAGCCGCAACTGATTTCGAGAATGCAATTAAGGAGTCAAATCTAATTATTCCTGGTGATGATGGATCAGAACATATTTTTACTTGTACGATTTTAGAATTTCAAGATAAAATTGTGATAAATCTTGCATTGGATGGCAAAACTGATATTTCTTACGATATTCCAATTGTTGAGTTTGATGATTTGAAAAAGCCTAAGAAACTATTCGATTATGAAGAAGATGAAGTTCACTCAGATACTGAAGAAGAAGGAGCCTTGAGTAACACGGTAACTCCAGTTTTACTCATTGGAGCTGGTCACAATATGAAGACGCAAGTTTTAGCATCTCAAATTGGTCACGTGATGAGCCAGCATACTACGAAGAACATTTTACTTAATATAAGTGGTCTAATTTTTGGGAAATCTTCAATTGAAGAGAAATATCATCCTAATGATTCTATAGTAGTGCATCAGGCAATCCAAGCTGTATTGGATGCCTATGTTGGACATTAAAGATTGTTGCAAAGGCACATTTTTGAAAGGAAAGAGTCAGATAGAGGAAAAATCTTGCAATTGAAAAATTAGTCGCCCAGTTTAGAAAAATATTCAGTTACGAGGGTGCGGCAATTTAACATTTGAGGATAATACATGTGAAAAAAGTTAAAATTTCTGTGAAATAATTAAGCTTGATCTATGTTGAAGTATGAAATTTATTCTTCTTTACTTTCTTTGTAATTATTTTTAATTGATTTACAAAATGTATAAAAAGGATCAAATAGATAAATCACTAGATTTGAAAATAAAGCAAATGAAGTTAGAAGATACAGTGAATAATGAAAATGAGAACGAAAATGAAGATAGAGTTAATGAAAATGGACAAATCGAAGTTGTCAAACCAGTGGCAAAGAAGGAACCATGGTACAAGAAATTAACAGATGTACCATTAAATACTAGACCTGCATCACCATATACACTCAATCCACCTATTGATTCAGATGGGTTATCATGGCCAAGTTTAGGTGCACGTGAACGTTTAGAATCAAGTACAGAAGAATCAAGTGGTAGAGAAAAGAGAATCGCTGAAGCTGTGAAAACAATCCTAAGTGAACTTGGGGAAGATCCAAATAGAGAAGGTTTACTGGAAACTCCAGAACGTTATGCTAGGGCAATGTTATTTTTTACCAAAGGTTATGAAGATAATATTAAAGATGTTATTAAAAGAGCAGTTTTCGAAGAAGATCACGATGAAATGGTTATCGTTAAAGATATTGAAATTTATTCACTTTGTGAACATCATTTAGTTCCATTTTTCGGTAAATGTCATATTGCATATATTCCAAATAAGAAAGTTTTGGGTTTGAGTAAATTAGCTAGATTGGCTGAAATGTATGCAAGAAGATTTCAAGTACAAGAAAGATTAACAAAGCAAATTGCGATTGCATTAAGTGAAATTTTACAACCTAGAGGTGTCGCAGTTGTTATTGAAGCAACTCATATGTGTATGGTAAGTAGAGGTGTTCAGAAAAGTGGTGCAATCACATCTACTAGTTGTATGTTGGGTTGCTTTAGAGCTCAACAAAAGACAAGAGATGAATTTTTAACATTACTGGGTAGAAGGTAAATCTCTTTTTATATGTACATTTTTGTAGGAATATAACCTATGTATTAGCTATTCACTTTACTAGATTATTACAAAGCTATCAATCTAATTTTTTTTATACACCAAATTATTAAAATTTATGGCAAAGTTGTTCTTTATTACTTTTTAGATTTTGTAACACTCGATCCTATAGTGATATTAACTTTTGGAGGTACATTAAATCCGAAAGATTTTCCAACTTTGACCAAATCCAATTTATCAACTTTATAAACAGTTTTCAAATGATGAGAAGCGTAAGCTTGTAAATAGGCTCTATAACCATCTTTTGCAGATTGATGTAACCAGAAATTATTTTTGATCAATTGTTCTAATTGTGATTGAACATTTGCAATTTTATCTAATGGGAATTCATATTCATTTAATGGAACTTTGGCAGCTTTTAAATATCTTAAGAAACCCAATTCTTGAGGTAATAAGAACATTAAAGATTTTCCTTTACCAGAATTACCTCTAGCAGTTCTACCAACTCTATGAATATAATCTCTTGGATCATCAGGTGGATCGAATTGTAAGATCCAATCAACTTCAGGTATATCTAAGCCTCTAGCAGCAACATCTGTACATAATAAAATCCCTTGCTTTGCATTACAAAATTCAAAGAAAGTTGAAGTTCTCTTTTGTTGCTTCTGTTTACCATGTAAATCTAACACAGGTATATCAATATAATTCAACAAAGCTGAATAGTATTTAACACAATTACAAGAAGAGAAGAAAACAATTATTTTCTTTTTCTTTTTCAAATTTCTTTTCAAAAATGAGAATAATAACAAAAATCTTTTATCAGATTCACAAGTAACATAACCTTGTTCTAAACCTTCAGCAGTTGAAAATTCTCTTTCTTCATGAACATTGATATAAACAGGTCTCCTCTTTAAGGAAGCTCTAGCTAAATCCTCAACTTTAGTTGTTTGAGTTGCAGAGAATAACATTGATTGTCTATCATCATTTGGTAAAATTTTAACAATTTGCTTCATTTCATCTTCAAAACCAATTTCTAAAATTCTATCAGCTTCATCCATTATAAGAGTTTTCAAATTTTTGAAAACAAAACCTTTAGTATTTTGTAAATGATCTAATAATCTACCAGGTGTTGCAATTAAGATATTAACACCTTTGATCAATTTTTCAGCTTCTTGCCTTCTATTTGCACCACCTATTACTATACCTAAAGTTTGTGAATGATTTGACATCAATTCTCTAGCAACTCCAAAAATTTGTAAAGCTAATTCTCTTGTTGGTGTGATAACTATTGCACCAGTACCATTTCTTGGTTTAAATTTGAGTGAATAAAGTAATTCAATTGCAGGAATTAAGAAGGCAAGGGTTTTACCAGAACCAGTCTTTGCAGCACCTAAAACATCTTTACCTGCGAGTAAAGGAGGAATAGTACGAGCTTGAACCTCTGTCATTTTAGTGAATCCCATTGATTCAATAGCTTTTAAAGTTGGAGCTGATAAGTTTAGATCAGAGAAATTTTGAGGTATTTCTGACAAGTCGAGATGTTGCTCATCACGGGTTTGCTTGTAATCCTCGTTTTTCTCTTTATCTTGCTGCTTCCCTTGCTTATCTTCTTCTTTCTTGTCTTCTTCTTGCTCTTCTTTTTCTTTTTGCTCTTCTTCCTCTACCTGCTCTTCATCATCATCGTTGTCATCAGCTTTTTCTAGAAGATCTGCAACTTCATCGTATTCTTTATCCAAATCTTCAACAAGTTTATCAGTGTTTCCGTCTTCTGATACCTCATCTACGTCTTCATTACTTTCATCCTCACTAGGTTCACGTTCAGAAACCTTCTTACCTTTTTTTTGCTTTTTAGCATCTAAGGTTATTGTCTTTTTGGTGGCATTTTTAGGGACAGTATTTTTCTTCTGCTTTTTGGAAACTGCTTCTACGGAGTCAGCTTTCCTTTTTGATACTGATTTTGCCATAATGCGATGATTGAGAGAATGGAAAGGTTATCAAAACAAAAAGTTTCAGACATCAATCCGAAATAGGTAGATAAGTCAAAAAAAAATTTCACATTTTAACATTCTGTATTATGCAAAACATGTCAGAGTGAAGGCGCGAAAAAAAAAAATAAAATAAAAAAAAAAATGGAAATGAGATCGCATCAATTATCCGAACTTGCCGAACGCGCAACGCAGCTGGGTCGGGTATTAGCCGAGGGCAACAGAACCGCGGAAAGCGCCGCCCGCACTTCCGCCGATATCCCTGGATACCCGCGCTTAGCCGCCGCGTGGGCTGCAATTAATACATTTTTCCAGTACACTCAACTCACTGGCAGAAATCTCACAGATCGCTACGGCCTCCGCTCTGGGACAACAATGCACGCGTAAAGACAATGTGCAGACAATGCGTGATGTCCTCCCTGGCTGGTCCCGGCCCCAGTCCCAGTCCCAGTCCCACGCAGGCCTGGACACCTCCAGTGCCTCCAGTGCCCGCTCCAGGTGTCCAGCTGTAAGGGTAGGGTGATCATCGAGTGTCCAATAACCATCCCGCACAGCCATCGCCTGCCAATTGCGCTCTGGCCACTTGTCCAGCACGCTCTGCTGACGGTGTACACGTAGGGGCGACAGCAGCAGCAGCAGCAAAGGCATCGCCACCAGAACCAGAAACCCGGCAAGCTGCAGACGGGCAGACAGCCAAATAACCCTGGCCTGCGCATTGTTGGGTGACCGTGCGCCCGCCGCCCATTGGGCGGGCGTCGCGTAATAATGCACTACCCGTAATAATGCACTACCCGCAATAATGCGTGTGTTTGTTCTGCTGCAGCCAGGCGCTAACAGACAATCGCAGCCTCCAGCCAGTGCCTGCCTCTGCGAGCTGCGACCTGCGAGCTGCGACAGTGACAGTGACTGCTACACTGTGAGGCTGTCCGTGTCGTCGTGAATTCGATTCATCGATCATGTTCTGCCTTGTCCTCCTATTCTCTCCACCCTATTCTCTGCTCTACACTTTCTATTCTCCCATTCTTTCCAAGTCACACTGTCATTCCCTTTTATCACCCCTCTTCTCTTTTCTCCATTATCTTCTATTCTTTGGTCCCCTTTTCATTCCACTTTCTCTTTCTTACCTCCGTGCAAAAATATTCTCCACACAATTGCACAGCATACCGTGACAAAACACACATACACTAAACTCTTGCAACCTTTCTAAATCTCACTATACATACATTTTCATTTCTGACCATTTTCTCCTCTTCTCTCTCAGCTTTCATCTCAAACTTCAACTAAACAGTCTCCATTCCATCTCCATCGATTTCCCACAACTTTCATAAATTTCGAATCTTCTAATTCTCTCACAATGTCAGCAGCTCCAACGTCCAAAGAATTCAGGCTAGTAGTTGTTGGCCCTCCAGTTGTTGGTAAATCGGCGCTCACCATCAGACTCACTCAAAGCGAGTTCGCTAATGAATATGATCCAACTATCGAAGACTCTTATAGATATTATTGTAATGTTGATGGTACACCAGCTTCACTCGATATACTTGATACCGCAGGTCAAGAAGAATATTCTTCAATGAGAGATTTATATATGAAGACTGGTGAAGGTTTCTTATTGGTTTTCTCACTAACTGATCGCCAGACTTTCGAAGAAATTACAACTTTCTATAATCAAATTCAACGTGTTAAAGGTGAATCTTTCCAATTTGTGCCCATGATGTTAGTTGGTAATAAAAGTGATTTGATTAATGATAGACAAGTTTCCCCTGAAGAAGCTATTCAAATGGCTAAACGTTTTGATTGTGCTTATATTGAAACCTCAGCTAAAACTGGTGTTAATGTTAATGATGCTTTCCATGGTCTACTTAAAATGATTATGAGAGGTGCAGTTTTAGGTGTTGGTTTGGAACATACCATTTATCCTAGTATTGAAGAAGAAAGACAAGCTCAGTTACAGAGGCAAAAGCAAGCTCAACAGAATCAAACAAATGGTAAAACTCCTAATAAAGTTCAACAATCGGAAAAGCTTGTCCAACAAGACAATCAATCATCTTATTCCCAACAATACAACGGTAACAATTTGAATAGTGAGACTAATATAAACCCAAACGTGCCACTAGTTACACCTCATGGAACAAATCTGAATACGGTTGATAACAACAATATCCCTGATAATATCAACATTAATGATAATTCTAATTACAAAAATAGCAACAACGATAGTAATGTAAATAATAACAACAACAGCAACAACAACAAAAACAACAATAACAACAACAGAAACAATACCAACAAAAATGTCAATTCACAACCATCATCAAGCACAAAAGTGAATTCACAACCTGTCAATTCAAGCGCTGGCGCAAAAGATTCAACTGGTGGTTGTTGTATTGTAATGTAATTCTGTTAATTCTATTGCTTTCCCTATCTCATCTGCATCAACCAATTTTGTCAATTAAAAGAAAGGCATAAAGAAGGCTCATCAAAAATTTTAAGGTGCCCTATACACTCACCCATACCATAAAAGTATTTTACTATTACTATTTTATCATTTTTTAACATTTTTAACATTTTTAAAATTTTTAACATTCTTAACATTTAACATTCGTGAAATTCTAACATTCTAACATTCTAATATTCACGCTCTTTCTGGACTTCTCCAATAGATCACTTTCATTATTCAAGAATCTATTTATCAAAATTTCTTATAAATTCTTATAGAAAAGATTAACGTAAATTAAAAACAAAATAAGAAACTAATCAAGTAACTAAATAATCACTTTTCTAATGAGTTGTCGATTTTAAATATTCTAATTGATTTTTAACTTCTTCACAAATAGAATCAATTGAAATACCTCTATTGATAAAATTTTTAAATTCTATTCTTTCATTACATAGAATTTCTTCCATATTTTGCCAAGTTTTCAATTCAAAATCATAACCAATTTCATCGATAAATCCTTCACCAAATAACCTATTCCTTTTAGATGTTGATTTCTCAATTACAATATCATCAATAAACAAACTCCATGGATCAAGTTTAGGGAAATTTGCATGTAAAAATGCAATTTTTGGAGATTCATTAATTTCTTCAATTTTTTCACCTTTAAATTTTTCAAAAATTTGAAAATCTTCAATTGGATTAAATTGAGCCATTGCTGAACCGAAAAATTCTCCATTCCTAAATCTACCTCTAGCTGAAACATGCTTTTTAACATTATAATAATTCAATCTTAAAGCATGAGCTGCTGCTATAAAAGTTTCTTTATCACCTTCACCTGCTGCACCTTGTGATAATAATGGATAATAATAATCTGGTCCAAAACTATTATAATATAACGTTAAAACAATTGTTTTCAAATGTTTATTTTTATCCATTAATAACTGTCCTGATTCTGTTGATGGATCAGGTAATGTATTCTCTAATTGATGTAATAAGACTATATTATCAGGTGTTACAGGTTTGAAAGTTTCACCATATTCAACATAACCATAATCTCTCCTTTTATTTAAATCAATTTCTACATTTATAATTTCATAAAATTTAGGATGTGTTGTACGTTTCCAGAAATCTGGCCATAAAACTAACCCTGTATCAGTAAATGGTTCTGATTCGAAAAAAATATCAGGTTTAACTAATGGTGTATTATCTGCATCTAAAAGTAAAACTTTCTCAAAACTTGATAATGCTAATGCTAAACTTTTATATTGATAACCTTTAAAATTATAAGCTTTAGCAAATTTATCACCAATTAGTTTTGGTAGAAAAATACATTTGGCATTATATTTAGGGAAAATCTTTGAGCAAATTTTCAATTCATATTCTTCTAATTTTGGTATTAAAATTTCAACTGGTAATGTTGATCCAAGTAAACGTAAATTCATAATTGAAATTAATGCAAGCCACGTGAATTGAGCACCGCCAGCATAAACAATACCTATACTACCTTGATTATAGATTTTAGAAACTGAAATTTCTGGTAAATTGTTAATAAATTTATTATGTTGATCTTTCAATGATTCAACATCAGTATCTGATACAATTAAATATTTAGATAATTCTTCCATAGTTAAATAAGGTTGACTGAATTGTTCAACCATTTGAACTCCACATTTTTCATTAGTATATGAATCCAATGCTTTAATTGTCGGTTTGAATTCAAAAATTTTATTGAAAACTTGTTGATAGAATTTCATTCTTTCCTTTAATGTCAAATCATCTTTACTATCCTTTTCAATAAACTGCAAAATTTCTGCCTTGTCAGGTACATTTGAATCATCATTGACCCCTCCTCCATACTTGGGATCCTTTGATGTTACTCTCTCTATCCCATTTTTCAAGGATTTATAGTCTAAACTTTCATAATGGAAAGTAATTAAATATCCAATAACCATTAACAGAAGGGCCAAACCTCCGAATTTGAGTATCACCGACCTGCGCGGCATTAACATATTTGTGAACTAAAATAAAGACAGAAACAAAGACACAATGGAAGTTTTGATGGGTGTATTAGGGTTATTTACCTGTGATTTCGAGTCTAATTGACGATTTTCTCAGGCGATGAGATGAGTTTTGTTGACCCATAAAACTGAAGCAAAAAATATCACTATTCTATGTTCCGGACCTGATCAGCGCCTGCTAAAATATGCGCGAAACTATTGACTTTTCAACTAAAGTACCAGCGGTTAAAATTACGACACGACACTGTAAATGAGGTAAATGTAGTTAGTTATGGAAAGTTAAGTTAATGGAATACAAAATAAGGAAACTTAATGTTATTGTTACTCAAAATCAGAGTAAAAAAAGAACAGTGAGATGTTCACAGTTCTGAGGTAATGTCACTTTGTTGAAATGAGAAGGCTTCATATCATAACCTAGATAGAAGGTGGTGCATCAGCTTTCTCCCTCACGAAAGCATCCGCTTCAGCAGTGGCAGCTTGTGCTTCCTTCTTTAATTGTTCACCAAGAGAATTGAAATCAGTTTCAATTTCTTCGGTAGTTGTGGTGCCAGTGGATGTCTTAAGAGGTGCTGATTGGTGAACGGAGGAGGATGTGGTGGTAGCAGTTGATTTGATGTCTGATTCAGTTGCTTGCACAGTTGTACCGGCAGTTCTTACTGGTAATTTAGATTCAATCAGCTTGAAAAGTGGGTCTGCAACCTTCTTTGCCTTTTCCAAATGTGGACTAAGCTTTTGGCAAGCACAGTTCTTGCATTCTAGAGCTTTTTCCTTTGCAATCTTAGATACTTTTAAAATATTTGCATCAATCACTTCCTTGTTTGCAAGGTAAATAGGTGGAGCAGTGAACGCTAAAATAGTTGTGACAAAGGCAATCGTCCATAGGGAGAATGCAGAGGTTAACTTGTATAAAACAAAAGAAATGAAACCTGCTCTAATAGTTTGTTCAATTGATACTGATGTGTACAATTGTTGAGCCTGTAATTCAACCTTCTTCAAAATGGTGACAAAGTGTGGAGCATAGTACTCAGCCCAGTTACCGACGCTATTCTTGGTTGCTGGCTTGAATTGGGTAACGAATCCGGTACCAGTGACAATCTTGCCCGCGTATTCTGCCAAAGCAGAGCCTAGTAGGGCAAAAGTTGAAAGACGGAAAAACAAGGCAGCCAAGTTGACATACTTGATCAGTAGGAGAGCACTTAAAATGGAACCAAAGGTAATTGCTGACTTTCTTGGATCAGTCCATGTGAGGAGGTTATTGCTGTTTTTTGTCAGGCACTTGCCCCCGCAGCAGACGTTTTCGCTCTTGGAGTTGTTTGTGTTACAGGACATTGCAGAGAGTATCTGTGGTGGTGTTTGTAGTGGTGGTGCAACAAAGGGGCTGCAGCAGCTCCAGCTGCTGCTGTAGCTCTGGCTTGCACTGACAGAGGCGGGCGACGGTGATACGCCACCAGGCCAGGCCAGGCCAGCCAGGCCAGCCAGGGCAGGCCCGATCACGCACGCGACGACGCCGCAGAAAACTTTTCAGCACCGGACCAGGTCGGACTCTGCAGACATGCAAAGCCATACACACACAAATGAGATAGCACAGCAGCAAGGTGGTTTCTTTGATGTTGGTAAGGACGGGTCGGATTGTTATACATACTGGGCGGCGGCAGCAGCAGCAGCTGTGTCGAGGGAGCTTGCTGCGTTGGAAAAGACACTATACTCAGAGAGCGGCCACTGATCAGTTTTTCAAAGTGAATCTTCCCGACAAGAGATTCATCCAGCCTTGTCCACAGCAAGACGATGAAATTGTAGTTGCAATGTCTTCCGGCGTTGACTCTTCTGTTTGTGCACTAATGTACGCTTCAAAGTTCAAGAAAGTGAGAGGGATTTTCATGGCAAACTGGTCTCCCGATAAGGTTATTAACGGCAACGCCAAATGTACGGTTGATGAAGATTGGGTACAGGTACAGGAGATTTGCCGTCAACTGGATATCCCCTGTGAGAGAGTGAATTTTGAGAAAGAGTATTGGACACAGGTTTTTGAACCAATGCTGTATCAGTATGAGCAAGGGTTAACTCCGAACCCGGATATAGGTTGTAACAAATATGTCAAATTTGGTAAACTTATTGATTACCTAGCAGAGACTAAGTTTAGAAACAATGAGAAATGGTGGTTAGTAACCGGACACTATTGCAAAGTGCTTTACGATACTGAATCTGGCGAATCTCGAATTTTCCGTGCAGATTACAAGAATAAAGACCAAAGTTATTACCTTACAAGTGTTGATTATAGACAATTAAACCGGATACTTATGCCTATGGGTCATTATAGCAAGCCCGAGGTAAGAGAGTTAGCTAAACAGTACAATTTACTAAGCAAAGATAAACCTGACTCCCAAGGTTTATGTTTTGTGTCTCAAGTTGGTAAATTCAAAGATTTCTTGAATGAATATATTCCACCTAATCCAGGTAATATAGTAACTAAAGACGGAAAAGTTTGGGGTAAACACGGAGGTCTTTGGAATGCAACTATTGGTCAAAAATCAGGTGTCAGTATGCCTCAAGGTGATCCCAAGTATAAAGGCGTGTGGCTTGTTAGTGAGAAAAATATTGAAAAGAATGAACTGATTATTTCAAGGAAAGATGATACAGATGCGTTTTACAAAGATAAAATAAATGTGGATCTTAATACCTGGTATTGGATGGTAGCTGATTTGTCGTGGGACAAACTCAGTGTTGATAAGTCCATTAATTGCCAAATAAGATCTTTGCAAATTCCAAACATTGTTGAGAAAATTGAAGCCTCTGATGGCATTGTGAGTTTCGAAATTGATGAGAAAATTTTTGGAATTGCACCGGGCCAAACTTTGGCCTTGTATAAAGATGACATGTTGCTTGGTTCAGGTATCATTAGTTAATTTTATAAAATCTGTTTATAGAGTTGAATAAAAAAAAGGTAAAAGACTCACTCCTCTTTTGATGACATTAGTTGACTTTGCTCATAACGAAGTATCGTGTTTTTCTCTAGAATAACCAAAAGCCGTGCGACCTGACTTTTGAATCTATTAGCAATCTGCTCGTACTTTCGCAAATACATACCTTTGTCAAGTTCGGGAGCATTTGAGACGACCCGATAAAATCTATCGAAGATATCACTATACTCCGAGACCAACAACTCCATCGCTGAAACTAATTTCGCAAACTCGTCATAATGCGACAGCACAATGACTTTCTTCTCTTCTCCACTGATATCTTCACTGGACTCTTCTTCCTTCTCCTCCTCATCAATGACGGCGTCAACATCACATCTGATCAACGCGTCTTGGAGGCTCTGCACTGCCGCCCCAATAGAGCTATCCTTCAACGACGCCTGAAGCTCACAGAGCGTACTGAAAGTAGTACTATTGAACCCGTCTAGTAGTGCTTCAAGTGCAGTGAGCCTGTGGAGCAACACATCTGCCATTACCAGCCGCTGTTTACCAAAGCGGTTGTGCTTTCTTTCAGAAGGCATCCTGATGCTGATCTGTTGAACAAAGGGTCTCTCGTTTTGCTGGTGCACGGTTAAGCAGCCCTGCGCGCCTCGCTTCCAGGCCTGTTTCAACTGAGTGGCGTACAAGCAACCTGGCGCCAGCAACCGTCTTCAGCACTTCTTCGGGGGCAGCAAACAACACAAACACAATGGTATGTCTAGTGGGGAACAGATTCAACACAGTGGAACATCAAACAGTGTACTAACACAGTCAATGCATTTCCAATTTTCTGCTATAGTCCAGATCCGGGTATGTAAAGGAATCCACAGAACGTTAAGAACTTGAGGAACGCCAGCAGTGCTCAAAACAGTAGCTTCGAAGCAATCTTCCGAGTGCAATTCAATTGCAATGATTGTAATCAAGACCATGAACTTGAATATTCGACAACTCCTCTTCAAATCTAAAAGCAAATTACTAACATATTCGCTCTCTTTTATCTAGTGTCGCAGTTTCCGATGAAGCGTTAAAGGCTTTCAACGATCTTAAATTAGGTAAGAAGTACAAATTCGTCATTTACAAGTTAAACGACGCAAAGACCGAAATTGTTGTTGACAAGACTTCCACTGACGACTCTTATGATGCATTCGTTGAAGAATTCCCAGAAAACGACTGTAAGTACGCTGTTTACGATTTCGAATATGAAATCTCTGCTGGTGAAGGTAAAAGATCAAAGATTGTCTTTTACCAATGGTCTCCAGATACTGCCAATGTCAGATCAAAGATGGTTTACGCTTCCTCCAAGGATGCTTTGAGAAGAGCATTGAACGGTGTCTCTGCAGATATCCAAGGTACTGACTTCTCTGAAGTTTCATACGAAGCTGTCTTAGAAAGAGTCTCCAGAGGTGCAGGTTCTCACTAAATACAATAGTTGTTATCTTTGTTTATCCTTGTAAAACTATATATACCGAGCCAGCAGAATAATACTATTATTATCATCACTATATTTCTATTAGATGGCGTCATTGAGAAGGTGGAATGATATTTATGTGACGGTCATTCATCTACATAGACACCGTTGCTATGGAAAAACTGTAAGAGGAACTAGAAGAAAAACCAGCCATAATAAAAAAACATTGTGCATTGTTTCCCGCCCCACATACTATAACTATTCTAAAATCTACTCAAGCTCTTCCACACCTTAGTGTCCTCTTCTCATTGACTACTACCAGAGTTAAATAACATGACAGAAATCAAAAATCTTCCTGGCGTTGATGCTGATGTTATCATCGTAGGTGCCGGTATATCCGGGTTGAAAGCTGCAAAAGATCTTAATGACAAAGGCGTTTCAACTTTAGTTCTTGAAGCTAGATCTAGAATTGGTGGAAGAATTTTTACTCAAAGAACTAACGATAACCATTATGATCTTGGTGCATCATGGTTTCATGCAACAATGGAAAATCCTGTTTTTGATAAGTTTGTCGGTGAATGGTATTCAGAGAATGCAACGGTCCACGATGACGGTAATGTCGGTTTCGTTTTAGATACACCAACTGGTGGATTCCCTGAGGGACTGAATTTATTTCCAATTGTTGATGAAATGAAGTACTTTGCAAATCATTTAGAAAAGGATACTTCTTTGCACAATTGTGTTGTAGAGTTCCTTAAAGTCAAGGGACATTTACTTTCTGAGGCTGAGAAAAAATATGCAACTGCTATTTTCAAAGTTGCAGAGCTTACTGGGAGTGCAAATTGGGATATGCTGAGTGCTAAATTTGCGTATGGCCCATTTACAGGTAGAGACTATTTCAACAAAATCGGCTATGATAAAGTAATTGAGAAAATCATTGAGGGCTACCCTGTTGATAATATCAGATTATCCTCTGTTGTTAGATCTATTGAGAAGCTCTCAAATGATACAGATTCTACCGTTGTGAAAGTTGAAACTAAAGATGGTAGTATTTTCCATTCTAAATATGTTATTGTTACTCTACCATTGAGTGTTTTGAGACTTTCAGTTGAAGAGCCAAACGCTGAAGGTGCAATAATTTTTAAACCTGCTCTACCTGAACCAATTGTTGCCGGTTTCAGTAAAACACATTCTGCAAATTTCACTAAAGTAATTGTGGAATATGCGTCTGCATTTTGGCCGGATGAGGAAAAATGGATGGTATTACAGACACCATCAGAAGAAGACATTGATACTTCTAAAACTTTTGAAATCAAGAAAATCAATGACTATAGTGGGTATAAAGAAGTTAAAGCATTTGATTTTCCTTGTCTTGTCTCTAATTTCAACATTGTGAGAAAAGTACCTGCTCTCATGTTCCTTCTTCCTGAGCAACCAGGATACCAAGTTGAAAAAGCTGAAAACCCACTACAATATGGATACGAACTTGTTAAACCTATTATTGCCAAACTGAGTGGAATTGAACCAGGTGCTTTACCACAACCTAAAAAGGTTATCACTACTAGTTGGGGAACAGATCCGTACAGTAGAGGTGCGATTTCTACATGTGGAGTGGATGATGAATTCTTGAATGAAGCTATGATTGACGGTTTCGGATGTATCCGCTTTGCTGGTGAGAATCCTGTTGCTCAAGGACACGCTTGTGCACACGGAGCATATATCAGTGGTGCTAGAGAAGCAGCTGTTATCCTTTCCAAGCTGGGAAAACTTTGATTCTAATTTGGACGTTTTTTAAATTATATACTTTTCATCTAGAATAACAAAATTTCACTTATTTTAATGACTTTTTGTGTTTTCTGAATTCTGTAAGCAGAGAAGCATGTGCTTTTAGTATCAAAGACATCCAATGGGATCTACGATTAACGTCGATCGACGTTTATGCTTTCCAGAGATATAATGAACGTTCTTTAGTTTACGTAACACACAGTCTGTACCGTATGATTACCAGTTATATGATAATTAATACAATTGTGCAAACGGAATCAAGTATCATTTACTTTTGGCTTATTTTGGGGAAACTTCCCTGAGCCAATTATAGATACAGTTGTTCCTCGTTTTTGTTTTTGTTTTTCCCTTTTTGGAAATGTAATAGAAGATTCACTGCGAACGAAGATCCTGGTTGTTCTTTCGTGTTACTTCTTAAGTCAGTATCGTAATTCCCCTTTTTGAAATAGAACAGTGTTCCCCAATAGCTTCTAGTGAAAAGGAAGGTTTTCCAAGCTCAATTCACAAACTGGATTAATATATGAACATAGAAATAAAATCAAAGTACGAAGCTGCAGGACAAGGGCATTTATTCAAATATTGGGACACCCTTTTGCCTCAACAACAAGCTAAATTTTTGCAGCAATTAGAAAAATTTGATGATCCTGCAAGGTTTATGAAAGATGTTGCAAATGCGATTGTTTTCTCCAACACTGTTACTGATTCCAAGGAGTACACACAGTTGCCTGAATCATCATTCAAGTCAAAAATTTCATCTGATCCTGCCACAATAGAAAAATGGGATATAAAAGGCCTAGAATTGATCAAACATGGTAAAGTAGGTATAATTCTTATGGCGGGTGGACAAGGGACCAGGCTTGGTTCCAATTCCCCAAAAGGATGTTATGATGTCGGTTTACCTTCTCACAAATCCCTATTTCAATTACAGGTGGAAAGAATTCAGAAGCTTGAAGAAATTGCAGGAGAAGGAGATCTGTATCTATACATTATGACTTCTGGTCCTACAAGGAAAGCGACTGAAAAATATTTTGCAGAGAACGAATACTTTGGATGGGATGTTAAAAAGATAAAGTTTTTCGATCAAGGTACGCTGCCAGCTGTTGATTTGAAAGGAGAAAAATTACTCCTTGGTGAGGATAAATGCTCTTTAATTGAGAGTCCCGATGGAAATGGTGGATTATATAAAGCTCTTTTCGATCATCATATACTTGAAGACTTTGAAAAAAAGGGAATTGAGCACATTCACATGTACTGTGTGGATAATGTGCTTGTAAAGGTTGGAGACCCTACATTTATTGGTTTCTCTGTCTTGAATGATTATGACGTTGCTACAAAAGTTGTTAGGAAAAATGAACCAAGTGAAAAAGTTGGACTAATTGTTTTGGAGAAAAATGAAAATGTGCCATGTGTTATCGAGTACAGTGAGATATCAAAAGAATTAAGTGAAGCTAGAGATGGAAATGACCCTTCGTTATTGAAACTTAGAGCTGCAAATATCGTCAACCACTACTACAAGGTTGATTTCTTGAAGAAGATGGTCCCTCTATGGATTAGTTCGAGATCTTATTTACCATATCACGTTGCCAAAAAGAAAATATCATGCTTTGACATTGAAACGCAATCTATAATCAAACCCGTGGAGCCAAATGGTATCAAGATGGAGCAATTTATCTTTGATGTGTTCCCTAGCATCAAATTGGAGAAACTGGGCTGTCTGGAAGTGGAAAGACAAGACGAGTTCAGTCCATTGAAAAACGCACCAGGCTCCTCTAGTGACACTCCTGAAATGGCAAGACGCAACTGTCTGAAAAGATCTACAAAGTGGGTTTTAGAAAACGGCGGCATCTTAGAGTCGCCGGATGCACTTGTTGAAGTGAGTCCGCTCACCAGTTACTGTGGGGAAAGTTTGAGCAAAGTAAAAGGTCAGACGTTTGCACACCTATCCATCATCTGATCGGCATGTCGTCCCGTACGTTTCTTCTGTGTAGCCAGATAGACACCTTTATAAATAGTTGCTAACCCATTCACCGCAACCAGCAGTGCCCGTATCTCCGCAGACGTCGGGCCCATGTGTCTGGATCTCATCCTCATGCTCTCAGCTGATTCCCGCCCGTCTGCGCGGAGTGCTGCACCTCGGAATAGGGCTGCCTTTATTGCGTCTGCGGTAATCGGTTCCACTGGCGACAACTGCTTCCGCTGCCAACACCTTTCATCTGCACTTACCTAACACTCTTCTTTTGCCTCTGAAAAAGAATTGCACTTTATTCGAACCCCATTGAAGGCAATTGATCTTGAAAGAGCTCACAATGTTTACTTCCAATGACCCAAATTCTCCTAACTTTGTTAGGAGACATAAGCGTACCATGACCGGTTTTACTCCAACAGAAATTAAGAATATTGATGCATCCATCCCGGCCAAGTGTAGAAATGCGTGGGCTAACCATGCAACCAAATCATTCACCAATGAAGACGAGCTTCAAAGCGTTTTCATCAATCATGTTGAAACCACTTTAGCTAGATCTATGTACAACTGTGATAATTTGGCTGCTTATCAGGCATTATCCAATTCCATTAGGGATAAATTAATTTTACAGTGGAACAAAACCCAACAGTTGCATACTATCAAAGAAGCCAAGCGGATTTATTACTTATCGTTGGAATTTTTGATGGGTAGAGCATTAGATAATGCTATGATTAATTTGGATGTGAAGAAGCTTTGTACTAAAAGTATTGATGAGTTAGGTTTCAACCTCGAAGATGTCATTGAAGTCGAACCTGATGCAGGTTTAGGTAATGGTGGTTTAGGTAGATTGGCTGCTTGCTTTATCGATTCGCTCTCAACTGGTAATTATCCAGGTTGGGGTTACGGTTTAAGGTACAATTATGGTATTTTTGCTCAAAAAATTATTGATGGATATCAAGTTGAAGCCCCAGATTATTGGTTAGAATTTGGTAATCCATGGGAAATTCCAAGACTGGAAATTCAAATTCCTGTTGATTTCTATGGTTTTGTTACATCTTTCTATGATGAAAAATCTGGTAAAACTAAGAAACAATGGTGTGGTAATGAAAGAGTATTGGCAATTGCATATGACTTCCCTGTTCCAGGTTTCAAAACCAGTAATGTCAACAACTTAAGATTGTGGTCTGCTAAACCAACTACCGAATTTGATTTCCAGAAATTCAACTCGGGTAACTATACCGATTCTGTTGCTGAACAGCAAAAAGCAGAATCCATCAGTGCAGTTTTATACCCTAATGATAACTTCTATCAAGGTAAAGAGCTAAGACTCAAACAGCAATACTTCTGGGTTGCTGCAAGTTTACATGATATTGTTAGAAGGTTCATGAAATCGGGTAAAGAATGGGAAGAATTTCCAAATCAAGTTGCAATTCAATTGAATGATACTCATCCAACTCTGGCTGTTGTCGAATTGCAAAGAATCTTGGTTGATATTGAAGGTTTGGAATGGGGTAGAGCTTGGGATATTGTTACAAATACTTTTGGTTATACTAATCATACTGTCATGCAAGAAGCCTTAGAAAAATGGCCAGTTGATCTAATCGGTAATTTATTACCAAGACATTTGGAAATAATCTATGATATCAATTTGTTTTTCTTACAAGAAGTTGAAAAGAAATTTCCAAAGGATAGAGATTTATTAAGACGTGTTTCTATTGTTGAAGAATCTAGTCCAAAAAATATCAGAATGGCACATTTGGCTATTATTGGTTCTCATAAAGTCAATGGTGTTGCTGAATTACATTCTGAATTGATTAAGACAACCATTTTTAGGGACTTTGTTCAAATTTTTGGTACAAGTAAATTCACTAATGTCACCAATGGTGTTACCTTCAGAAGATGGCTGAAACAAGCTAACCCTGGTTTAAGTAATTTGATCGCCGAGAAATTGGGCGATGATAAATTTTTAAGGTATCCAGTTTTGTTGAAAAAATTGGAACAGTTTGTTGAGGATCCTGACTTTATTAAAAAATGGGATGATGTTAAGTTTGAGAACAAGGTCAGACTTGCATCTTTGATCAAGAAACTAACAGGTATTGATGTTAACCCACATAATTTATTTGATATTCAAGTTAAACGTATTCATGAATATAAGCGTCAACAAATGAACATTTTTGGTATCATTTGGAGATACTTGCAAATAAAGGCTACGCCAAAAGAAGAGCGTGCATCTAAATGGCTTGCTAAAGTCTGTGTTATTGGTGGTAAAGCTGCTCCTGGTTATTATGCAGCTAAAAAAATTATTAAATTAATCAACTCTGTTGGTGACGTCATTAATAATGATCCTGATATCGGAGATCTTCTTAAAGTTGTGTTCATTCCAGATTATAACGTTTCAAAAGCTGAAGTTATTTGTCCTGCAAGTGATATTTCAGAACATATTTCCACAGCTGGTACTGAAGCTTCAGGTACTTCAAACATGAAATTTGTATTGAATGGTGGTTTGATTATTGGTACTGTTGATGGTGCTAATGTTGAAATTACTAGAGAAGTCGGTGAGAACAACATTTTCCTATTTGGTAATCTAGCTGAAGATGTTGATGACTTAAGATATGATCATCAAATGGGTCGAATCGAAATCCCTGACCAGCTTAATCTTGTTTTCTCAGAATTAGCGAAAGGAACATTTGGTAATTTCGATGAATACAGATCATTGGTAGATTCCATTCAATACCAAGGTGATTACTATTTAGTTTCTGATGACTTTGAAAGTTATCTTGAAGCTCAAAGTACTATTGATGAAGAATTCAAGAACCGCAAATCTTGGTTGAAAAAGAGTATCCTTTGTGTGGCCAATATGGGTTTTTTCTCTTCAGATAGATGTATTGAAGAATATGCTGAAAATATCTGGAACATTGAACCAGTGGATGACCAAGTTTCATAGTCTAGCTTCTTCGAGTATTGTATTCGTATTTATAGTATTTTATCCATTTTTAACAATTTACTGGATCCAACCGGTAACAGATTCCTGTACACCAACACAGATATAGTATCAAGAATAGGATATCCGCTTTCTTTGAAAACCACAGTGAGCAGGTATCAGTAGTCGATCGTCGCTCTGACAGGTAGATGTTTTAGTTGAGATAGATATCATGCAAATTTACTTCGGAGCAATTACTTTATTTGATCTTTTCTTCGAATGAACAAGTTGTCTTCCCTTTTTTTTCTTCATTTATTGACGGTAAATGTCTGAAACTGTTACACTTTTGATAAATGGTGAAAAATTAGTTGCCGAAAAGAACTCTATCAAAGTTTCTGTTTACATCAGGAACCTTCTCAAGAACGTATCAGGAGATGAGGACGAATCAGACAGCGAAGCTTCAAATATGACCGAGATTCCAATCACCAACGTTGATTATGATACTATGAAGAAAGTTCTTGAGTGGTGTGACCACTACTATAAAATTCATGGAGAATCAGCAATTGAAGATCCAAAACCTCAAGATCAATTGTGGTCTGAAGATATTTTGAAGGCTCACAGAGCTAAAGCATATGATTCACCACTCGATAGTTGGGATCGTGAGCACTTGAATGTAACACCTTGTGAGTTGACAAAAATCATTTCTGCTTCAAACTTTTTGGATATCCAACCATTGCTAGACGCTTGCTGCAAGGTTATCGCTGGGCATTTCATGGGAGCAACACCGCAAGAAGTCATTAAAGCTTTTGCTGCTGCTGCTGCTGCTGCTCCTGGTACTACTTCTGCAAAACAGTGATTATGTCGCCTCGATGCAGCATAGGAGTCCGTTTGCATGTCGTTCTTAGTAACTGTGTAAAGTGAAAAATACATAAGTTGAACATTGAAAACAAGTTCAGAATTTTTTCCCTACAATATTTGTATATTATAAGACATTTATCAGTTTCAAAATCCCTGTTAATGAGAGTATTCATTCCCGAGATACTCTCTAAATAAATAGGTTCAACTATCGATCCTGAATTTGGAGGTCGAGAATGCGCATTAAGTTGGAAATTTTCAGAAGTCGATTAACTCGGCGAATTTTCTGAAGCTGCACTTAACCTCAAGAACGTGTAACGTGTACTTTTTGTGTTTGATTCTTATTAGTTGGCGCAAACTATTTCAATGTCGACGGGAATTGTGGATAGTGAAACTATCGAATACTGGAAATTATTGGTGCCAAAATCAAATCTGCTCAAACCTTATGTTGGTCCATTTTTGATAATCTACCCAGCATACAATTACATTTTCAATAATTATTATGATGTTTACTTCATTGGTAGGGAATGGACATTTATTTACACTTTACTTCTTGTTTCTTTTCATGCTTTAATATGGCTTCTTCCAAGATGGAACTTAAATTTGAAAGTCAAGTTTCAGTATGATGAAGTGAATGATCTATCGAAGGCAACCCATATTTTGATGAAGGCAAAGCCATCACATGGTTTAAGTGAGATCTCTCCAATTGAAACCATTCCTGGTCAGATTTCATTTAAATATCAGAAGAGAAAGTTTATCTACAATTCGAAGACTAAAAAGTTCTCCCCTCCTAAGTATTTTGTTGATAATGAAAATTTAACTATAAAAGATCTCAAATCAATGAGAGGTTTAGCTTCAGCTATTACCGCTGACATTGAGAAGCATTATGGTAAAAACTATTTTGACATTCCCATTCCAACATTTATTGAGCTGTTTATTGAGCATATGCTTGCTCCGTTTTTTGTTTTCCAATTATTTTCTATTTCCTTGTGGTTAATGGATGAAATGTGGTACTTGTCAATTTTCTCTTTAATCATGTTGTTTTCTTTTGAAGCCACTACGGTTTTTCAAAGAAAAAGTACCATGACAGAGTTTCAGAGCATGGGTATCAAACCGTATCCGATTTATGCTTATAGAGATAACAAATGGGTTGAAATTCAAACTGATCACCTGTTACCAGGTGATATTGTGTCCGTTGTTAGAACTCCACATGAAGACTTATCAATTCCTTGTGATATGTTATTGCTTCAAGGATCATGTATTGTTAATGAGGCTATGTTATCTGGGGAGTCCACACCATTATTGAAAGAAAGTATTGAGAACAGAGAGGCAGAGTCCAAATTTCAACCAGAAAGTTTAGATAAGAATTCACTGTTGCATGGTGGTACGTCTTGTTTACAAGTTACTGTACCAGATAAGCCAATGATTCCTTTAGCACCAGATAATGGTACATTGGCCATTGTCACCAAGACTGGTTTTGAAACTACGCAAGGATCTTTGGTTAGAGTTATGATTTTTTCTTCTGAAAGAATGTCAGTTGGTAATTCAGAAGCATTTTTATTCATTCTATTTTTATTAGTCTTTGCCATTATTGCAGCGAGATACGTTTGGATTGAAGGTACGAAAATGGGTAGAAAACAATCTAAATTAATTCTTGATTGTATCATTGTTTTGACTTCTGTTGTCCCACCAGAATTACCAATGGAATTGACGATGGCCGTTAATCAATCTCTAGCCGCATTGGGTAAACATTACATTTTTTGTACCGAGCCATTTAGAATTCCTGTTGCTGGTAGAGTAGATGTTTGTTGTTTTGATAAAACAGGTACTTTAACTGCTGAAGATTTGTTCTTTGAAGGTTTAGCTGGTTTCAACACTGAAGATCAAACTGTTCTTTCGAAAACAGATTCTCCAGAAGTTCCAGCTGTCACAGTTGATCTATTGGGATCGGTGCATGCTTTAGTTAGACTAGATGATGGAGATGTTGTTGGTGATCCAATGGAAAAAGAAACTGTTAAGGCTTCTGGTTGGGAGTTAGATACTAAGACAAAGAATGTCACGGTTGGTCATGGAAAAAAAATCAGGATTTTGAAAAGATTCCAATTCTCTTCATCGTTGAAAAGATCTTCTGTAATTTCAGAGGTTGGCGGTAGAGTTTTAGTTGGTGTCAAAGGTGCTCCTGAGACCATTGGCGAAAGATTAATTGACGTCCCAAGTGATTACGAAAGCACATACAAATATTTTACTAGAAATGGCTCAAGAGTATTGGCGCTTGCTTATAAATATTTAGATAATGACAAACATCTTGATAAAATTGAAAGAAAAACTGTTGAAGCTGACTTAATTTTTGCCGGTTTTATTGTGTTCCACTGTCCTATGAAGGATGATGCTGTTGACACTATTCAAATGTTAAATGAATCTTCTCATAGATGTGTCATGATTACTGGTGATAATCCATTAACTGCATGTCATGTTGCCAAAAAAGTCGGTATTATAACAAAAGATGTTTTGATTTTGGATAAGCCAGAGAAGAATCATGCTGGCGATGCTCTTCTTGAATGGAGAAATGTTGAAGAGACCAGAATTATTCCAGTTAATAAAGACATTACGTTTGATTTGAAGTTTCTTAAGGAGAATGACTTGTGTATTACTGGTTATGCTCTCAATGAACTGAAAGAACACCCGCAAATCAGCATCCTTATCAGATATTCATGGATTTATTCCAGGGTTTCCCCCTCTCAAAAGGAATTCATTCTAAATACCTATAAGAGTCTCGGTTACAATACTCTAATGTGTGGTGATGGTACCAATGATGTTGGTGCTTTAAAACAAGCCCATATTGGGATTGCATTATTGAATGGTACCGAAGAATCTTTGAAGCAAATGCAAGAAAACAAAAAAATTGAGAATTTCCAAAAAATGTATGAAAAGCAATGTGACTTAATGAAGAGATGGAACCAACCTCCTCCTAAAATTCCTGCCCAAATTGCACATTTGTATCCACCAGGGCCATTGAACCCACATTACCTTAAAGCTTTGGAAGAACATGGTACTGCCATTACAGATGAAATCAGAAAGAAAGTTGAGATAGCAAACAAAGTAGCGCCAGCAGTGACTACAAATACTGATCCAAAAGCTCCAGCTAATGTTACTGATTCATTGCTAGCATCTTTACAACAGACTCAGGAGGAAGAAGAAGCTCCTGTTTTGAAATTAGGTGATGCCTCTGTCGCAGCACCATTTACTTCTAAATTAGCTAATGTTTCAACAGTCCTTCATGTCATTAGGCAAGGTAGATGTGCTTTGGTTTCAACGATACAAATGTACAAGATCTTGGCCTTGAACTGTTTGATCTCTGCATACTCCCTATCTGTTCTATATTTGGCAGGTATCAAATTTGGTGATGCACAAGCTACAGTTTCTGGTATATTATTGTCAGTGTGCTTTATGTCTATTTCTAGGGGTAAAGCAATTGAAAAGCTATCCAAGGAAAGACCACAGCCTGGAATTTTCAACATTTATATTATGGGTTCGATATTAGGTCAGTTTGCTATTCATTTAGTCGCCCTTATTTACATCACGAAAGAGATTTACATTTTGGAGCCACGTGAGCCACAAATTGATTTGGATAAAACCTTCTCTCCGTCATTGTTGAACACTGCCATGTTCTTACTTCAATTATCTCAACAAATCTCTACATTTACTGTCAATTACATTGGTAGACCTTTCAGAGAATCTATTCATGAAAATAAGGGTATGTACTATGGTATTTTAGGTGTTGCATTTTTGTGCGTTTCTGGTGCTACTGAATTTATGCCTGAGTTGAATCAAGCCATGCAATTTGTACCAATGACTAATATGTTCAAAGTTAAGTTAACTATAACCATGTTGCTGGATTTCTTTGTTGCATGGGCCATTGAGCTAGTTCTCAAGTACTTCTTCATGGATTTCAAGGCTGCTGATATAGCTGATAGAACCTATGATGATGATTCTGTTCTTATCAAATCTGAGAAAGAAAAAAAGGAGCAATAAATTTCATCGCTTGTAATGCGCCGTCAAAACAATATGTAGCTTTGAATTGTTGTATTTTGTAGTTCGAACATTAGCCCGTTATCATAAAACGTTTCTTTTATATTACTGCAGAAAAGTTCACGGGTTAAGGTAATATTAGAAGCGAAGTTAATTGCTAGTTTGAGGCAGAAAAGTAATTTGGACGAATTCGACGTTAGCGAATCAGTTTTATGTTTAAAATTCATGATCTTGATTTACCAGCTAATTGTAAACCACATTACTTCTTGGCCTGAATTGATTTGATGTATAGTTTGCCACAAAGAATCCCCAGTTCCATAAGTAAACGAAATGAGAGGTATGTCTCAAATAAGTTTCTTCATCAGTTTACCATTTCAAGGTTACTAACATTGTTAACAAATTATCTTCTTGTTTACCTTTTTTACAGATTATAAATTGGTTGTTCTCGGTGCCGGAGGTGTGGGTAAATCATGCCTTACTGTTCAGTTTGTACAGGGAATTTACATTGATGTGTATGATCCAACTATTGAAGACTCTTACTCTAAAGAAATCGAGGTTGACGAACGACCATGTAATCTTGAAATTTTAGATACGGCTGGTGTTGCACAATTCACCGCCATGAGAGAACTTTACATTAAAAATGGACAGGGTTTTATATTAGTTTATTCTGTTACTGATAAAAAATCATTGGAAGAATTGAGAGCAATTAGAGAACAGATTAGTCGTATCAAAGGTTCAAACAACGTGCCAATGGTATTAGTAGGTAACAAATGTGACTTGACAGACGAAAGAGAACTTCAGCCAGAAGATGGTATAAAATTGTCAACCGAGTGGAATAAAGTTCCTTTTTATGAAACAAGTGCTTTATTAAGAATGAACGTTGAAGATGCATTTATTGACGTGGTGAGACAAATTATTAGAAAGGAAGTTCAACAACAATTAGCAGAAGATGTAGTTGAAGAGCCACCAGTGCATAAACCCCAGCAAAGTATATCGTCTAAGCGTCGTTCTATTCTCACACTTTCAGGATTGAAACATGATGACACAGAGATACAACTACCTAGGAAAACCCAGAATGCTACACCTACGCCTCAAAACCGACAAGTGGCTGCAAAACCCCAACCTAAAAGTGAGTCCGGTTGTTGTGTAATTGCTTGAGCGTTTAAGTATCCTTCGAATGACTGTGAAATAGATAGGCTTTGTATAAAATCACAATGCGTACTTTTCTATATGTAAAAAAGTCTGTATTTCTAGTTAAAATTTGGGCAGAATATATTCTCAAGGTTTGAGACCGCTAAGTTGAATATCAAACATTTTGTTCTAAGAAAAACCACATCTCCCTAGCATGGAATAGAGTGAACCACCACACAAACAAGATTTATCTTATTATAATTGTAATAAAAATTGGATTTGTCTTTGAGAGTTCTTATTCAAGGTTTACACAGATTCAATAGTACATCGTTTTTGAAGTATACAATACACAATAGTCAAACAAAATAATGTCATTGATTAAAGGAAGGGCCAACTAAAAGAATAAATAAGCTAGGAATGCCCCCAACAATCTCACCTGAAGCTATTTCAAGGATGTCATATGATATTTTTACAAAACTATAGCTATATAAAGATTCAGCAAACTTTGGTCTTTGTAAAGTAGGTGATCATGCCGTGATGCTATGATTCCCAACTTCACTCCACCCTGTTCTGTTGAGTCTTTGTTACTCTCCAATTGTAAGGGTCCGTTATACTTAGACTGTAGATCAGTGAAATGGGCCAGGAACGGGTAACGGATAATTGCAAAGTAGATTGTTCATAAAGACTGCTTCACGCTAACTTCTTCTTTACTCTCTTCTTCCAAAAAAACCTCCATTATTGTGGTTTTCTCTTCCTCCTCACCCTCTCCCTTTTCTTTTTGAAAAGATATTTAGACATATTAATAAGACTTGTCCTTGAATAGACATGCCCCGCAGAAACAGAGGCACACCTTTCCCAATTTTCCCAAGCGTTGCAATAAGGAGATTTAGCAAAAACCCTTGTCAAGCTTCGACACCGGAAACTTGGTACAGCCCGTAGTTCGTATTCGTAAAACACAAGGCTTTAACTTTAGTTCTGCAACGTTTCATACTCCTTTGAACACATAGAAGTCTCGGCTTCCAGATGCTCAAGTAAAGACCCAAACGGTTCATATCTGACATAGATACCTGAAAGCGTAACCGATCAAAATGTGTTAGCTTAAAAAGCTAAAAGTCCAGTTCTAACTAGATCTCTTTTAGCAACTAAGTGTTTAATTTTATAAACAATACTGTAACATTACCTTGTAACTACAAAATTTCGTCTGATAACTGCTATAAAACAAAATCACTGTAATACTCCCTCCGCAGGTTCATCTACCAAAACCTTGTTAAGACTTTTACGACCTCTAAAAGAAATAATCAAGTTAAATTGAATTCTCGGTGCCCGCATGGTGTTGTCTTTGCTGCAAAGCTAATCTTGAAGCTTCACTAAGCCATTCAATCAATAGTCTTAGTTTTGGAAATTTCTTTGCAAATTTAAGTAGAGTAGTTACCATATTTTTACAATTTTGTAAATGGCAGCTTGGCCGAGTGGTCTAAGGCGTCAGGTTAAGGTCCTGGTCTCTTCGGAGGCGTGGGTTCGAACCCCACAGCTGTCACTACTTTTTTGAGTACCTTTTTTTTACTCAAATGTATAGAATGTTACTTCTTTGTGAAAAAAATCAGAAGCCTTGTATCTAAAGATGTTTTTTTTCAATTGTGGCTAATGGATTACTGTCATGGGGTTTAAGTTATTTATTGGAACGCTTACAACTTTCCTTATATTGGCAATTATAATATTATTTGGTGATTTACCGTCGAATAAGTCATCAACACTTTACAAACTACACGTTTTCTTAACAGTTGATTTGTGGTCCAAATGCTCAGTTGCAGTTAGAAAAATTGACGAAATTTGCTTTAGAGGTAAGTTTACATCTGAACAATCGATTAAGAAATTTCAATGGCTTATAGGATGGTTAATTCCTTCATTTTATTTGTTTATTTTCACAGCCTCTCTCCGATTGTTTTTCACTCATACTTTCCAACAAATAATTCAACTCGATGATACCAAGTCATTTACAATACATTATTATTTCATGTTCCCAATAATATCAATGAACTATGTTTCATTTTTGCTATCTGTTTTCAGTGACCCTGGGCATATTAAGGTGAATTATCGTTTGACGCAAAACGAATATAATGTATTCAATGTGTTTGTTTATGATAATCTTATCTTCCCTCAATCCCTAGAGTGCAAAAGTTGCAAGATACTAAAACCAGCAAGAAGTAAACATTGCTCTTCTTGTGACAAATGTGTCTTAATGTTTGATCATCATTGTATATGGCTTAATAATGATATTGGATATTATACTTTTAGATGGTTTTTCCTTTTTCTTCTCTCCATATGCATGATTTTCATTTATGGATCCTATTTATGTGGCTATTCACTCTGGTTATATACGCAAACTATAAAAATGCCGGTGGAATTGAACGAACTTTTTTTTGTTTTAAAATATTGGAGAGTTATGAAGTTCACTACTTTTGATAATGAAGTATCAGGAATATTATTTTTACTTTGTGCACTTCTTTTTCCAGTTGTTGGTATATTTTTTGGACAAATTTTACATTCGGTTTATCTTGGAGTTACAACTAATGAAATAACCAAATGGAACTATATCGATAACCTGGTTCAAAATAAGTTACTTTTCAAGTTTTCACCCTCAGACGGCTCATCACCTTCCTTTCTATTGTTATCTGATTCACAGGAGAATAAACGACCAATATTCATCGAATTTAAAAGTGGTGCACTGTTTCATAGTAACGTTAGCGGTGAACTTCATCAAGTTGAGGGTTGGTCAGAGCTAGAGAATATTTATGATAAAGGTTTCATTCTCAATCTTTTTGAAAGACTCTTCCCCGTTACCCTGAATTAAAATAATTTAACAAAGTTTGTACATGATTATACACATTATTTATAGACTACACGAATGATTCATACTGAATATAGTTTATCATTTATTAATGAGATATATTACTCATTAAAGTTCTTGCATTAGTTAACTCTGGGAAGTCAAGACTAGTTCTGACGCGTTCAACGCCATCTAAACTAGCTCTTGCTCCTTCCTCAGCATCTTCTTCAGTAAATTGCAATTCTCTTCTAGTTTCATCCAAACTATCTCTAACAGTTATGTTTTTCTTGATAGATAAATTAGGACTTACCATTGTACCATCTTCTTTGACACCACCTTTATGGAACTCCATTTCAATTTCTTCAGTTTGTAAACTTTCTAAAGATTGGTTTGGGATTGCTGGTGAGAATTTCCTATTTCCACTAAAGATACGCTTGAAAGTACCATTCCTACTACCTCCAACACCATTGATTGAATCTCTATAAGAAGGCCCTGGAACTGGAAAATTTGTTGGTGAAATATGGGTTTCAATAGTATGCTCATTAGCGTATTTAGAGATAGCTGGTCGATTTGGATCAGTTGGATCGTAATCCTTTGGATACTGATCAAAGTCTCCCTTTGCCACACATTCACGAATAATTTCAATATCTTTTGGTCTTAAAACTGAAACTGCAAAATCATAACAGAAACGAGGTAGCATACACATAAGGAAACCAACGAAAAAACATGCCCAAAAGGCAGATGCACCATATAACCTTGCTGCAACTTTATAGAACTCACCGGAATTAGTGACAGATGACCATATACCTGTCCAAGCAAATAGAATCATATTTGAAATAAAATTGATTAAGCATGACAACCAATCCCATCTACTCTGTCTCATCAAAATGTAGACATTACAAGCAACAATTGAAATTGAAGCAGATAAAACACCAAAATAAAATCTATGATGAAGCTGTAAACCATTTGGAGAGAGAACACCATTTTTGTAATATAGAAAGTAAGGGAAGAAAAATGAAACAAATGATTGATAGAATGCATCAACCATATACCAATAAAATTTCTGAAAAGTCCATTCAGCTCTAAGAATACCAGTTCTGTAAAGTTGTGGAACTAATAAAGAAATATAATCATCAACATCTTGATCGAAAATTCCTAAAAAGATGATAGGTAATGAAGTAAATGCTAAATTATAGAACATCAAATAGGTATATTCAAATAAGTAAGTACCATCAAAATTATCATAAATACCATACCAAAACAATGCCAATGTGAAGACCACATTTTTGTAAAAGAAACATGGAATCATTTCAGCTAACCTTTTATAAGACCACCTACCATGAACTAAAACTAGACGTGCAAGATATCTGAATTGACCAATTGCATAATCTGCTGACATAACTGCTTGAGTACCTTCTTCACCGGCAATACCAACACCAACATTTGCAGCCTGGATCATCGCAACATCATTAGAACCATCTCCAATTGCTAAGGTCATAACATCCAAAGTTTCCTTTACCAATTTAACAACTGATGCCTTTTGAGCTGGTGATACTCTACAACATAAAACTGCTTTACATTGCTTACAAAGAAGCAAAAATTTGATTTTAAGTGATTCACTTAATGCAATTTTTAAAGCATCACCATCAATAACAAGTCCAAAGTTTCCACTAGGAGGCTCATGAATCTTCTTTTCTTTTTCTAATTCTTCAAGAGAACCATCCATATCAAAATGATCATTCAAATATTTCTCAATCAAAAATTTCACAACACTTGCTTTATCATTCATAACTTCATCTTTCATATAATCAGGTACCATTTTTTCAATATCTTCACCAGATGTTTTAATAACTAAAAGTTCCATTGAGTTTTCCAATAAATTACAAGAGAAACCAATATTAATTGCAGTTTCAACTTTATCACCAGTTAAAACCCAAAGTTTAATACCTGCTTTAGCTAATAATTGAATACAATCAGGAACACCATCTTGAAGTCTATCTTCAATAGCAGTACCACCTAATAAAATCAAATCTCTCTCAATTGATGAAGCAACATCTTCCATTTTTGCTTCTCTATCTTTCAAAGATAATGAAGCTTCTTTGTGTCTCTTTTGCCAATCAGTATATTGAGACCAAGTTAATTGCTTTTGTGCAATACATAAAGTTCTTAAACCTTCTGTTGCAAATTGTTCTAAATGAACAGCTGTTGATTCAAGTAATTTTTTATCATTTCTTTCACTTAATCGAGAATAAATGATTGAATCAGCACCTTTACAAATTAATAAAGCTCTCGGTTCACCATTTGGAGTTGATGGAGGTAATTTAATAATGACACTCATTCTCTTTCTTGTAGAATTAAATTCTAAAATGTTTAAAATTTGATATTCTTTCTCTTCACCTTGAACGTTTAAAATTAAACCATTCTTAGTTCTATTAACAAATGCAAAACCAAGATCTCTAGCAGTTGCAACCAAAGCTGCTTCATCAGGTGATTGTGCTCTAAGTTCAAATTTAGATGGATCATCTTCTGACCTTTCAGTTAAAACACTATGACATAATGCTAAGGCTAACATAAAATTTTCTGTTGCTTGCTTTTGAGTTGGACCACTTGAACCTTTTAAATCCATTACAAATTTTTTAGAGATAAATGTAAGCTCTTTATCAACATCTTCAGAAATTTCACTTGAATTAATTTCTTTCAAAATTTTGATCATTTCAATTTTATCAGCATTAATAGCATTTTTCTCTTCAATTGCTTCTAAATCAACGTCAACACCTTGTCTTCTTCTAATTTCTGCATAGGCTTCAGTATAAGCTCTACCATAAGTGACACCATTGATTGTACATTTTTTAAATTCCATAACATTTTGAGTTAAAGTACCAGTTTTATCACTAAAAATATATTCAATTTGACCTAAATCATCAGAAATATTCCAAGTTTTAGGTACACAAGGATAATCCAATTTTTCATAATACATTTTAACATCAGAATAAATGAAGAAAGCTTGGGCAGTTTTAACAATTTCAATTGAGATATAAAGTGAAATTGGAACCAATGATTGATATAAAATGACAGCAACGAAAAAACTTACTACACCATTGGTTGCAGCACCACCAACAATACTACCATATTCAAAATAATTTCTTGATACATTAGTCCAACTATAATAAATACCATTGACAATTGCAGAAACAAGACAAAGTATGAATAAAACTAAGAAATTGATTATAACAGAATAATTCAATTCAGATGCAATTCTAGATTTTTTAGTTGGTGTTATACCTGCATTTAACATAATTTTAGTATCATTACCAGTGAAAACCACTATACCAACAACCCATTTAGTATTTCTTAAAGAACAACCTCTAAGTAACATATTATTGATATTGATAGTTTCACTACAAATTTCACCTTTGTCTTCATCTCCATTAGCATAATATTTGATTGAACCTTCATAACTATAAAGATTTGACTTTGGACCTTCACTCTCTATCCAAAATTTACATTTAGATAAATCATCAACAGATTTTAAATCATTATGAGAAGATTTTAAAGCTTGTTTGATTTTTAAATTAGTTTCACCATCTAAATTTTTAGTTTCAACATAACATGCACCATCTGAATCTGATGTTGAAAGTATGATAATATCGACAGGTATTGAATCATTATTTTTAATTTTAACAATATCACCAACATGAACATTTTTCCAATAATCTTTCTTAAAAGTTGGATGAACTAAAGATTTATTATGGGTACTAGAAACAAATGATGGCATTTTCTCCTTAAATTCGCTAGAAGATGATATATCTTCTAGTGAATCATTTCTTGAAGAAGGATCACTGAAAGGATTTAAACCTGTACTTTCTTCGAATCTTTGATCTTGGAAACTCCTTCTAATATCGATACTATCTAGAGATTTCCTACCAGCGCCATCTTCAGCTAAAGGATCAACATGTTTCTCATTTTTGATTTTTCTAATTATTGCCAATATCAATCTTGTATTAGCCTTTTTAAATTTCCTCCATAAACTAATATTTTCACCATTAAAATTTGGATTATCAATACCTTTTAAAACGTGAGTAATTTGATTATTAACTTCCATATCTAAAACTGTTCTCTTTGAATCTTCTAATGCATCTTTGAAAGCAGTGATACAAACAATGACAATTAATGGAACAGCATTGAGGGCTGGATTTGGGACACCGAAAATTTCAAAAGCACCGAGAATAATCATTGTTAAGAAATAGATATTAGCAACATTACCAAATTGATGATAGAAATTTTTCGGTATGAAAGTAATTGGAGTATATTTGGTTGTTCTAATTTTATTTCTTACATAATTAGGTGGGTTGCCATCTTCATCTAATTGATCTGCAGGTAACGGTAAATTCCAATAGATATCTCTCCTCAAATGTGACTTGTCCTTTTCATCTTTGTTAACATGCTCGAGAATATTTTCATTATCAATATCGTCATCATCATCATCATTATTGGGGAAGAAATTAGCGGGTAAAACTTTTTTCAAAGTTTTCTTCCTTTTCAAAGGAGTTCCATCCTTTTGACGTTGAGTCCCCCATCTATATCTTTGGAAAGTAGTTTTATTTCTTTTCAATTTATCATTTTTAAAATCTTTCATTTCCCCAAAATTATCATAAGCTTCATTATCATCTTCTGCGAGTTCAATATCAAGTAAATTTCTATTAGGAGTATCGATATTCGAAGCTTTTAGATTGACGGGCGTGAAAGAATTATTGGAGAAACCAGAATCTTGATGCATCATTGGAGTCTTCCCTATTGAAGTTGCATCTTCATAATCTGTGTCTTGATTTTTAGAAGAATTTGTACTATATCCGGAGAAGTGCCTCTTTTGCTTATTGAGATTCGACTTATATCCGATGGCTGGAGACTCGAGTTTCCCGTCGTCGTTACTGAATACGTAACGATCTGCAAAGGGGCTATTGGGAGCATTTTCATCTTGATTTGTAGAAAAAGGCTTTTTAGATCCTGACATTTTGTGTTGTAGTTAATTAGTAGTAAAGAGTAGATTGAATAAGTTGATAGTTGAAAAGCGAGTAATAACTGAATTTGAAAAAAAACTGATGAATTCGGATTTAATGAGGAAAGAAAACTGACTAATTGAGACAAGAGGTGTTGGTAGAGTATGACAAGATGCTAACTGGTTTCCGAAACAGTAAAAGTGGAAGCTATAGCCTTGTGAAAAAACAAATTCGTGTCCTCTAGTTGGTGGTTAAATAGATAGATAGACGGACGGCTAGGTAGACAGAAAAATAGTGGAATGCAGAATGACTAATCAAGAGTGTCAGCCAACTCTTGTGAACCTATCGAAGCAGAGAATCCAGTCGACACAAGCAGCTGGAGACAAGACGATGAGAAGAGTGGAGAGGAAACAACACTAGAGTGCCTACTGCCATGCATCATACTGGAAACAGAAACCCAGTTGGATCACCTAGTGCTGTGTCTGGGTGTCTCTGTCTGTCTGTCTGCTGTCTCCACGGATCGCAGCCGTCGCCCGTCGCCCGTCGCCCGTGGGCCGCTAAGCCTGCCTGCGGATCGGAGGCGGAGGCACCACTTTTTGCACGCGGCTCGCGTTTCCCGCGTTCCGCCTGCGCTCCGCCTGCGCTCCGCCTGCGATCCGAGACGCGATCCGAGACGTGTTCCGAGACGCGTCGACGGGGCGCCGATCGACGCGGGAGCGTTGCAGGTACTGGGGGTGCACGCTGAGCCTCCGCGGAGATGCCCTCGACTGAATTTCGTTTTTGATAACGTCTTTGGCCTCGATCTGCATCTGTGATCGTTGCGAAAACTGCAACTGACGAGCCATCTTGCGTGTTTTGGTGCTGATCAACACAGGTTGACACATATTCCAGGGTCTTGCTCCAGCGCACGCTGCCACTGTACTCGCCGCCGCATCCCCGCCGATGTCACAGGATAGAGCTGAGGTTTTCGAGCGTCCGATGAGGCTTCCGAGGGACTCCTTCACTGCGTATCGCTTGCGGTACGCCGATGCGAACGAACTGCATCTTAATGCCCGAGTAGTGTTTTTGGGCAAAATTCCGGCTGTATGGCTGGCAGATAAGAAGTCCGTTTTGTTGGCTAACATATATAGACTCAAGACAATAGCAGCTGCTAAAAATGTGCTTCCCGAGAAGTCAACAATCGAAGCTTTTGAACATTTAGTGCACCAAGACGATAGTCCACAAAGCGCACTTCATCATGTTGAGAGAGGTCCCGCCCTTGATGAGGGGAAAGTAGGAACTAAACCTACCATTAGCAAGTTGTCAAAGTTTAAGTCGTTTTTTTCCAACCAAAAGCCATCACATGATGTGGATTCTGGGTCGGTCTATACGAAGGGCACAAATAGTATAGCTGATACGACTCAGCTGTCAGACTTGCAGTGCACAGTAGGAGGCACTTCAGATATTACTACTGAAAATCTCGTACATCGAAAACATCCTAAAAATCTGGACACAATCGAATTTTGCAAGCTTTTCAATGCTGACGATGTACTATCTAACTCATCAGATTCATCGTTATCACTTTCGTCGAACTCAGATCACCAAGATTATATCCCACCTCCTGTTGCGCTTTCAACGGATAATTCACCTTCAACTGAGTGCTTTTGTGATAACTCAACATTGGAAGATCAAACTTTAGATAATAACACTTTAGTACCTCCAAGTCAATCAAATGAAGCTTTGACAGAATTCCTTAATAAGGATAACGAAGAAAGGCAAGAAATACTACGAACTAAACTTAACGAAGCAATGGTATCTCTATACCGTCAAAAAGAGCCTTTGAAATCCGAAAATATATCTGAATCAAGTAGCAAAGATACCTTCTTCACAGCAAATGAAAGCATAGCTGATACTGACAACGAAGAACTCAACGAAATCGAAGATATAGTACAAGTACCATCACTTTCAAATTCAACTATAAATGGTAACTCAAGCAAACAAGAGAAAGCTAAAGTTACTAAAAATGTTACTTTCTCCTCAGAGATACCTTCCAATCCACCGAAACCAAGAAAAAGATTTCTAGCACCATCTTCGTTTCATCCACGAAGGAAAATGACACTATGTGAAGAGATACCAATACCTTCAAAGCTAGAGGAGGAACAACAGAAGCAACTTTTACACCACTTTGAGGATACTGGTAACAGCAAAGACTCTCTTTCTTCTTCTCCTCCCACTTCTTTTTCTGAATCACCAAGTCAAATTGATGATGATACAATGTCAACTTATCGTTTATTTAAGTCTAAATCATTTGCAACAAAATTCTATTCAAAATCCGAATTAGAGGCTAAGGAAAGGAGGAAAAAAGTTTCCAGAATTTTGAAAAGATTCAAAAAGGGTGAAATCATTAAAATGGAGAAGATGTTAGTAATGTATTCTTCTTCTAATAGAGCTAATTTGGATTTAGGATTTTTCAAGGAAACGAAAAATTCAAAAAAATGGAAAGAGTACATTGTTGTTGTACGTGCAACAAATGATGTAGATTACCCAGCAATTATTCAATTTTATAGAACTCATAAAATTTTGAAAAATGATTCAACATTGAATCTAAAAAATGCACTCTTTCAAGAAGATGATGAATTTACAAATGAGGAAGACTTAACTTTAAATAATTCTAATACTGATACTTTAATCCCACATATAAATTCTTCCACTTCTGATGATAATGTCAATTTAGAAGATGATAAAGTTTCAAAACTCGAGAGAGAGCACAACAAAAGAGTACTAAGGCAGTATAAGTCAAGGAAATCCACTACTCATTTTATTGTGATTTCCAAATTTGATACTGTTATTTCTTTTGCAAATTTATTAGACAAGAGTATCCTAATCTCAAAACATAAACGTAATAGAGTTAATTCATATACTTTGTTAGCACATTCTCAAAGTTCTGCATTAACATGGATAAGTTTTTTGAAACAGTTACTTAATCCTAGAAGTATGAAAGACTCAGCTAAGAACGCTTTAATGATTAATATACCTTCATTAGATATATCATTCAAAATTTTGAACGAAAAGGCATTGTTAGATGCTATTGTGGAAGAGAAACAGAGAGATTTATTTGAACCTTATCTAAATATCATTTTCCATAGAAGTGGTTATAGATTCAAATTGTTTGAAAGTTTTGAGAAAGTTTTGAATTTGATCAAATCAAAATTGGTGAAGCTTCAAAATACAAATGTTTTACCAACAACCATTGAAACAAGGAAATTTATTGAGCAATTGAATTTGAATGAGGCAAGGATAGCTTTAGCTTTGAAAAAATATGATCGTTTAGAATGGATCTTGAATAGAGACTATTCTCTTGTACAAACCTTGTGGAATTGTATAGGATCTTTCTATGAACTTGAAATTCGTGAATATAAACATGATTCACATAAATGTTTCAGTAATATTGTTGAACCTTCACCAATTGAAGGTTTTGTTATTAAACTTTCAGATAAATTGGGTAATCTTAATACAACATTTGGGAAACATTATTTCAAGCTTTTCTATGCTTTTACATCTGATAATATACTATTTTTCCAAAATTTTTATAGGGCTGTTCCTTCATTCCCAGAAAATAAAGAATCAGAAATTTTACCATATAATTTTATATCTGCTGCAGGTGATGTTCTTGATATTATTGAACTTGAGAAAGCATCTAATTTTGAATCATCGGTTTTCTTTAATAATCCTTATCCAATCAATGGGAATCACATTTCATGGTTAACACCTGAAACAAAGCTTTGTGAGTTTAACGATAGAGATAAATATGCATTATATGAAGCTGAAAGGAGGTCAGGTTTGGTTTCAAGTGCTCATTCGATGATTGATTTAACTAAAGTTCAAGAAATTCGTAAAGTACCTAGAGAGAAAGTATCTCCACTTTTAAAGAAATCAAGTGATTTGATTTGGGGGATTAAAGAGCAAAATACTATTGATACAGATTTTCAAGAAAATTGTTTTGAATTAGTTATGGTTGATAAAACTATAGTCAGATTGAATGTTTGTTCAGGGAAAATTAGAGATGAATGGATTAATCATTTGAATAATATTTCACATTATTGGAGTTTAAAGAAAAGTGAGGAGCTTCAGAAAAGATTTGAATTAAGGAAGAAGAATCTGGAATTTTTGAAAACTTATGATGATTTTTATGAATCTTTAGTAGCTGCTCAAAATTTTGAATTATCAACAAAATTTGAACTTTCAAAAGCTTATACTGATTCAGAAATTTACTCAATTTCTTCTCATGTTTTAGATAAACCAATATTAAATTCAGGTTATCTTTATTGTCGAGAATTCTCCAGTAGAAAGTTTAAAAAATTTTATGTTGTTTTAAGTCCTGGTTTCATTGTTTTATATAAAGTATACAATAGATCAAGAACTACAAAAGTTGCTAAAAATTCAGCTTATTATAGGAAAGTTAAAACAATTCCCTTATCTACCTGTTATGTATTTTCAGAAATTAATAAAGCTGATCATGCTTATAAAAGTACTCTATCATATGGATCAAAATTTGAATTCAATGGTCAACCTCGAGTTTATGAGGATGGTTGGAAAAGTAGTGAATCTTTAACACAGAGAATGTTTTCAGTATGGGTGGGAACAAAGAAAATTAGTTTCAAAGATAAGGAGAAAGATGAGATCAATGAAATGGAAATAATGAATGAAGATTCTATATTAGGATCATCATCAGATAATGATAACGAATCGATTGATGAGCAGGCCTCAATGAATGATCAGGATAAATCTAGCACCAATATTGGTACATTATTGAAGAGAAAATTCACGAATACTTTTAGGCACAAAAACATTGACGATGAAGATTTCAATGAGAAAGTTAAAAGTGATAATGATGATGATAATGATGATGAAACTGATGAATTGAATAATTTCGAAGATGAAGATAATTATGATAGTATATCTTCAAATGATGATAATCAAGGGAATAGTTTTGGTTTCAAAAATCGGAACAATATTCATAGTAAAGAGAAATTATCACCATTAGAACTGCTGAAAAATGTTTCAAAATTAGGTCATACAGGTAATGGATTTACCTTTATAGTTAGGTCAAGAATTGATCGTGATTTATGGGTAACTAGATTGATGACAGAGATTGAAAGGTTTTCAATGATTCGTGAAAATGAGATTAATTTAATATGAATGATAAATAATATGATATGTGTAAATTTATACAGCTTTCCAAACGTAAACCATTTCATCCCAACCTGTACTAGCTACAAAACCTTTACCCCAAAGAGACCAATCACAACCAAGTACAAATTCTTTATGATGATTAAATTGATTAATTAAAGCTTCACCATATTTCATACGCATATTACTCATAAATTTAGAAGTTTCATCAGTTTGATCTTTCCAAATTTTACAAGTCATATCATAAGAACATGACATTAAAGTATCACTTGAATGAGGTGACCATTGAACTTTACGTACAGCAAAATCATGACCAATTAATTTATTAATTGGTGAAGGTCCAACTTTATTCTTTTGAGCTAAAAAATTTTGTTGTAAATTTGGTATAATCCTTAAATCCCAAATTTTAATTGATTTATCAACAGATGAAGTTGCTATAATTGATGATCTATATTTATTAAAATCACATGATAAAACTTCTAAACCACCATGAGATATAAAATCAAGTATTAAAGGATTTGAAGATCTAATATCCCAAATTTGACAATGTGAAGCAGAATTAACAGATATTATCATATTTGGATCATGAGGTGAGAAAGTTGCTTGATAAACACAATCATTATTATTATTTTCAATTATTGGTTTTGTAGATAAAGGAGGTTTATTTAATTGATTTAATTCTAATTTATTAGTTAAATCCTTTTGAGATGATAAAGTTAATAATGATTGATCTCTAATTGGTGACCAAATTTTAATTGTACTATCCCAAGATGATGAACAAAAAATTGATTTATCAACCATATTCCAATTTACACTGAAAACTTCTCTTTGATGTTCATTAAATTTTTTAATTGGAAATTTTGAAAGTGTTATATCGAATAATGAAATTGTACCATCACCTGAACATGTTAAAATTTGATTCTCATGTAATTCAGACCATGAAATATCATATAATCCATCTTGTGTATCAAAAATATTATCTTGAATTAATCTACCATCATTTGTTATTGATAATAAATATAAACGTCCATTACCTACTAAACCATAATTTGCTGCAGTTGCAACAGCGAGTTTATTATCATAAAATGGTGAATATTTGCATGCATAACCATTAAATCCGGTTGTTCTAAATGGTATCATTTGTAATTTATAAGTTGGTTTGAAAAATGTTGAATAGTTTTATCCAATACATTTAATTTTGAATATTCCTTCCTCCACCCTTATCAATAAAGGGTCATGATCGATGACGCGAGGTCTAGAATTCGCTACCCATGTGCAAGCCCCAGCTCAGCCCCACATTTCTCAATCTCACACACGTAGCGGTTACGTAATGCCAAAGAAAGATATAAAGATATTATATTACTATTACTATTACTTTTATAATGCGATTATGTATTTATATATGAAGATATATAGGGTGTTCAAGATTTAGATTCTGAGAAGAATAAAGGGTCAGTAACGGGTGAAGAATGTGTATCCGCCCAATTCAATAAAGAATCAGTTGTATCGAAATTATTCTTTTCATAGAATGGTGAACTTGGCATAATTATATTTGATTTTTTTAAAACTTGTGGAGCTGAAACTAAATCAATATTTTTCTTTTCAATTTTATTATCATCGTTATTATTTATAATTGAAGTATTTGATGGTGAATCATCACTTGAATTTTTGGAATTACTATTACAATCTATTGAATCAGAATTTTGCTGTGTTTGAGAAGTTGAAAGATCAGGATCTTTTGGTGTGATTTCATATTTATCATTATTTTTATCATTTTTAGGCGACTCGATATCATTATTGTCATCGATTTCAGTACGTTGATTGAAACTTAAATTTGATCTATCATCTATAATTTCTTTAATTTGATCATCATCATCATCTTCTTCTTCATCATTATTATCATTGAAAAAATTATAATTCCAATCCATTGTTGATTTTGAAGGTGAACTTGGTTCATTAGAGAAAGAATCAATTATATGTTGAATACTTGGAGATATATTATAATTATTAATTGGATTATCTGATTCTTGATGAGCTGGTGGATAATTCTCTTTATCATCATCATCTAATGGAATCAATGTAGTGTTTAGTTTGGTTGCATCTAAGGGTAAATTATCCAAATTATTATTATCATGATTATTAGATGATTGTAAAATTGGGGTATTTATTCTAGATTGTGTATTAGGGATTTTAAACAAGTCATCTATATGAGGTAATTGTTGCTGTGTTGGTGGATTTTTCTCTGTGATTAGAGGACTTTTAAAGTTCTCAAATGATGATTCAAGTTTGAGGATATCCATGAGTGCGTCATGATTGAAACTGTTGAGATCATTAAACTGAAACTGCTGTTGTTGCTGCTGCTGCTGCTGCTGCTGTTGTTGTTGTTGTTGCTGTTTTTTCTGCTTCAGTCTCTGTTTAGACTTTTTCGGTTTCAATGGATTGAAATCATTCTGTTGATTCATGGGTGAAGAAGACAAGAAAGGTGAACTAGAGATTATATTGTTTTTCTTTCTATTACGTTTGACAGAAGGATTAGTAATATTTAAAGAAGAAGAAGAATGGGTTGATAAATTTGTTGAGTCTGAAATGTTTAAATTTTTGGAATAAGGATCATCTAATAAACCTTTTGCACCTAATTGACCTCTTTCCCTTAAAGATTTAATATCATTATTTAAATGGAAATCTGTACATATTGCACAAAGGAAACCTGAATTACTCAATTCAAATAAACCATCTTTAAAGAATTTATAAGGAGGATTATTGATTGACATACAATTGATGCAATTTTTATTCAATTTAGCAATTTTTTTCCTTGATTTAGATGTAACATTATTATCACCAATTTTAACAACAGATTCGATAAAGCTCATAGTTTTACGAGCTTTAACTGGTTGTTGTGACTGTATTTGTGATTGATTTATCTGTTGCTGTTGATGATGATGATTTTGTTGTTGCTGCTGGTCATAATCGGGATTGCTGTTTTTCTGGAAATTGGAGAATCTTGAAGAGATTGGTTCACCTGTTGCATCTATTTCTTCATTGACTGTAGTCATCATATCGTATAATCTAATTCTGTGAGCTAGAGAGTCCTGAGTAATAAAGGGCAGAGACTGAGTACGAGAAGCGAGTTGGGGTATATTTTTGGAGTCACTTTGTTTATTAGTTGTTGACTTGCGTATTCTTTTCCTCTGTGGTTGTTGTACCTGTTGTTGCTGAGAGAATTGGGACTGAGATTGGAATTGTAAATCAATGTTGGATTGGTCATGGGTGGGGAAGTGTTGGAAAGCGTCAGAGCATTTCCTCTTGTATGATGAAACTTGAATTGGACTGAACCTAAGTTTAATGTCCAAAGTATCAGGGACAGAGTTTGGTTGGTAGAGTGTGAGTAAGTTTGTAGTGAGTCTGCCAGTTATTAGTTGATTGGTGGTTGTATTGGTATTGGTATTGCTACCATTGTTAGAATCATTCATGATATTTGAGCAAAGACCAGTTGCAACGTAAGGTTCACCGAATTCTATACAGTCTTTATAGTAGATTGAGTAATCTAGATTATTTTGAAACCATTCAGGGGAAATAGAATAGAGTAGCTGAAGACATTGCTTTAGTTGAACACAACCTATTTGAATACCATTATGAGGGGGTTGGTTCGGTAGAGAGATTATTTTAGCTAGGATAGGATTTTTCGATCTTGCGAGGAAAGTATTTTTGTCGTCAAAAGTGTATAAGAGTTTGAGGTTGACGTGTCTATCGAAGGGCTGCTGCTGCTGCTGCTGCTGCTGCTGTTGTTGTTGTTGTTGTTGTTGTTGTTGCTGTGAATGAAGCTGTGAGCTCATGATGGGAAGGGAGGGAGTGAGGATGGAAGATAGAGCAGAGACGATGCTAGAAGTGTGATGAGGGAAGCAGGAATGGTTGGCTGAAGAAGAAAGGATGGAGAGGAAAAGAAAAGGAAAAGGAAAGGAAAGACAAACAGTGAACAGTATTCTTGTGAGCGAGCAACGAGAGCAAAGACAGGAGCGTATACAGTATAGAGAATAGAGTATAGAGGAGAGGATAGAGAGCCGAGGTGACTTGTCAAAGCAGAGTGTAGCGTAGCATGTCGCTGTGCCAGTGTGACACGAAAACACGGTCTGAGACACGAAACACGAAACCAGCGTACTGTAAACAATGCGACCTGGTCGGAGCGGATTTCAGCGCTGCAAACCGTTGGCAGAGGGGGCTCGGCAAAAAAGGGGTCGCGTCACGTGGACAGAACCAGTCACGTGGCCAGCACGCACACACGCGCCGATCGACGCCGAGGCGTGGCAGAGACACACAGAGCACCCCCGTGCACCAACCTTGCGCACCACCCCCTGTCGCGACGATAACTGGTAACTATACCTCGAGAATCGGGATAACTAACCGTATCTGGTATCGTATCGTACCGTATCGTATCACCGGAATCCCTGGACAACCCGATAGCTCGCACTAGCAGCGGCCAGTGTGGCGGAAACGTCGCCCCGTGCGCCCCGTGCGCCCCGTGCGCCCCGTGCGCGGCCGCGCGCTGTGATTGGCGGGCC